>SJYA01001230.1:299750-344322 GCA_006410615.1 Neotragus moschatus | reverse complement strand
ATGTGAGAGTTGGACTATAAAGAAAGCTGAGCACTGAAGAACTGATGCTTTTGAACTGTGGTGTTGGAGAAGACTCTTGAGAGTCCCTTGGACAACAAGGAGACCCAATCCGTCCATCCTAAAGGAAATAAGTCCTGAATGTTCTTTGGAAGGGCTGATGCTAAAGCTGAAACTCCAATACTTTGGCCTCCTGACATAAAGAACTTACTCATTTGAAAAGACCGTAATGCTGGGAAAGATTGAAGGCAGGAGAAGAAGGGGACAACAGAGGATGAGATGGTTAGATGGCATCACCCACCCAGTGGACATCAATTTGAGCAAGCTCCAGGAGTTGGTGATGGACAGGGAAGCCTGGTGTGCTGCAGTCCATGGAGTCACAAGTAGTCAGACATGACTTTGTGACTGAACTGAACTTATTCTATGACAGAGGTGGCCAGAATATGCAACAGAGAAAGACAGTTTCCTCTGCCCCATTAAAATTGATTTCCATGATCTGAAACTTTTTCAGGTTGTTTATATTTTTTAGGACTTACTTGAACTTATAAAACAAATGATAATCAAAAGCTCTAGTCTCTTCCAATACAATATAAATGCTTAGCTTCTTTAACTCTTAATTGTCTTTTCCTTATGTCCTGTCTTTTGCCAGTATCTTAATACTGCCTTCCTCAACTATGGGTTCACTCATTATTTAATTTTATTTGCCTTGTCTTCAACAATCCGCAATCATTTTTATTTTGTTCTTAATCTTAAGTGTTAAAGAATTCTAATCCCTTCAGGTTATTTTGTTTTGTTTTGTTTTAGTCTAGTTTGATTTTCTGTTTTCTGTCCTTTGATGATTAACCTTAATATTTTCTTGCCTTTTTTATTGTTGATGAGAAATGTACTACTTGTCATTGTTTTATTATAGCTATAATTTTTATGGTAATATCATAATTATCTGCCTATTTTAAATCAGATTTTATTTATTTTGCCTAACTGAATTCTTTTTTTTCTACTTATGAAATTGATATGTTGCTTCAATGTGAGGATTCATGTATTTTCTTAATTCTGGAAATTCCTCATCCATTATCTCACATAATTATAAATCTGTAAGTTTCCTTATAGTTTTCTTCTTGTGGAACTTTACTGCATGGACATTAATTTTAAAATTCTCTGTTATAAATCTTGTCCAGATAGAAGTATGATTTAATTTCATTTTTTTATCTCACTAACTGGGTGATTATGTGGACTTGGTTAACCATTATGAGAATCTGTGTTCTCTTCTGTAATGAAGAATCTTAATGGTACTTGATTCCTTTCTGAAAACTAAATGACACCGGGCATACAGATTTTCTATTCCTACTATAAGAAATAGCCAAAAATAAAACTTTTTACATTTTTTTAACAATTTTACAATTCTGTATATCAGAAGTCAAGTATGGATATCACTGGACTGAAAAGAAGGCATTTATAGGATTCTTTCTGAAGAATCTAGGGGTGGATATGTTCCTGACCTTTTATTTCATATAGAAGCTCTGTATTGTTTGTTTTGGCTCTATTTCACCTTCTTCACGGAGAAAGCAATGGCACCCCACTCCAGTACTCTTGCCTGGGAAATCCCATGGATGGAGAAGCCTGGTGGCTACAGTCCATGGGGTTACGAAGAGTCGGACACAACTGAGTGACTTCACTTTCACTTTTCACTTGCATGCATTGGAGAAGGAAATGGTAACCCACTCCAGTGTTCTTGCCTGGAGAATCCCAGGGACGGGGGAGCCTGGTGGGCTGCCGTCTATGGGGTCGCACAGAGTCGGACACGACTGATGAGACTTAGCAGCAGCAGCAGCAGCAGCAGCAGCAGCAGCAGCAGCACCTTCTTCAAATCCTGCAATATCAGGTTGAGTTCTTCTCATGATGCCACATCTCTGATCCTTCTTCCGTGAGTACCCGATTCTTCTCTCTTTCCATAACCACAGCTGGGAAAGGTTCTTCATTCTTAAAGACTCATGTATTTAGATTCGACCCATCTGGATAGACTTGGGTACTCTCCCCATCTCAAGGTCTGAAATTTTAATCACATCTGTAAAGTCCCCTTTGCTATATTACATAACATATGTATTCCATCTTTGGAGGTGGGTATTTATTTTGCCTCCCACAGCATATAAAGGTCTTAACAGCTATTATACATTCACAAAATGTTATCCTCTATTTTTAAAAAATAGCTTTGAGACAATACATCATTTGGTTTTCCTCTCTGAATCCCTATTAAAANTCTGTAAAGTCCCCTTTGCTATATTACGTAACATATGTATTCCATCTTTGGAGGTGGGTATTTATTTTGCCTCCCACAGCATATAAAGATCTTAACAGCTATTATACATTCACAAAATGTTACCCTCTATTTTTAAAAAATAGCTTTGAGACAATACATCATTTGGTTTTCCTCTCTGAATCCCTATTAAAAAGGGAAGATATATCAATACCAAAGAGAATGAAGAAGATATCTGATAAACTATATATTTGAAATATTTATAATTTTCTTCTATATTTATTTAAATTGTACTATATAACTTTTATTTTAGGAATATCAAGGATGGTATTTAGAGACTAGAGATAGGATGGATTTCAAAAGTCAACTCTATGGTACACTAGTTGTTACAGTTGCTTAGTTGTTAAGTTGTCTGACTCTTTTGTGACTATAGCCCATCAGGCTCCTCTGTCTGTGGGATTTCCCAGAAAAGAATACTGGAGTGGGTTGCCATTTCCTTCTTAAGGGGATCTTCCCAACCCAGGGATTGAATTTGTGTCTCCTGTATTGACAGGTGGAGTCTTACCACAGAACCACCAGGGATTAACCACACTAGTAAATTAACCACACTAGTTAGTTTATTGCAAAAAGAACACTTGCTTGTTTGTTCACTCTCTCTTTTTCTGTGTATATGTGTGTGTACGTGTACATGCTGTGCTGTGCTTAGTCGCTCAGTTGTGTCTGACTCTTCTGCAACTGTAGTCCACCATGTGTGAACATAAATAAATACATTTATGTTCATTGTGCTTGGTTATGACAAGAATGACAGCAATAACTCATAGCTGGTAAGTGTATAACAGCTGTCAAGAGTAAAGAAGGCTAAATATACTGGGATTGTATCTGGAACTAATGGGTTCAATTAAAAAGTTGATTGACTTCTTGACTTTTGTCAGCTGTTTCTTATCTCAATAATTAAACAGGACCTGGTGCCTTTGAGGTAGAACATTTGTTAAAGAACATGAGGTTCAGGTATTGGCCAAACTCTGANGCCTGGAAAATCCCATGGACGGAGGAGTCTGGTAGGCTGCAGTCCATGCGATCGCTAAGAGTCAGATACGACTGAGCGACTTCACTTTCACTTTTCACTTTCATGCATTGGAGAAGGAGATGGCAACCCACTCCAGTGTTCTTGCCTAGAGAATCCCAGGGACGGGGGAGCCTGGTGGGCTGGCGTCTCTGGGGTCACACAGAGTCAGACACGACTGAAGCGACTTAGCATCAGCAGCGTTATACTGTTCTGCCAAAATGACATCAAATTATGCCTTTAGTTTTTATCCACATTCCAAATAAGTCTTCCCTGGTAGCTCAGACAGTTAAGCGTCTGCCTACAATGAGGGAGACCTGAGTTCAATCCCTGGATCGGGAAGATCCCCTGGAGAAGGAAATGGCAACCCATTCCAGTACTCTTGCCTGGAAAATCTCATGGACGGAGGAGCCTGGTGGGCTGCCGTCCATGGGGTCGCAAAGAGTTGGACACGACTGAACGACTTTCACTTCACTACATAATGAAAAGTACAAACATACATGAAAAATCTTATCCCTAAGAAGAAGAATAAAAACATTTTTCCTTTAAAAGTCTTCTCTCCTTAAACATGAAAGCAAGTTAGAAATTTCACAACTTGTGGGCTTTGATAAGATGACCAATCTAACACAGGATGAGTAAATGCTATATTTTGAAATCTACCTATTCAATGGACAAAACCTATAATTTGTGTTTAAAAAGTAGTGTGCTTTTTAATAATGATAGTGGTCTATTATTATAAACGAAATGTCTTTGCTATTCCAAGAAGTAGTCAGAGAGAAATGATAGAAATGTCTTTGCTATTCCAAGAAGTAGTCAGAGAGAAATGATAGGGAATGAAATTTGTGCAGAGAGATTTAATATGCTAGAAAAGCGAAAGAAATTGAATGAAAATAAAACTTTGTTGTTATTAGATCTACTATAACTAAGTACCAAGACAGTCTGATTGAATTAGAAATGAGAAGAATTACTGAGCAAAGGGAGTAATTCATTACTTCACAGTAGTCTTTCCAGAAATAAAAGCTGTTAACAGAGGCTTGATCTACACTTCTGATGTCAATTCATTGTTACTTTTTTATCTTATATTAGTAGAGACACTGTAGCTAAGTGGAGGTTTGATATTCTCATCCATAGGACTTGACTTCTCGAAGGGAAAGCTTAACCCAAGATGTGGAAGAAGAAAGGACCTAAGGATAAAAATATGGGGATAACCAAAGGGCCATCACTTTTTATTTCAATCATTAGAAATTGAAAATCTTTGATTTTATAATAAATTCCTTCTAAGATTTAGACATATGTTCAGTTGCTAAGTCATGTCCAATTTTTGTGGCACCATGGACTGCAGTACACCAGGCTTCCCTGTCCTTCACTGTCTCCTGGAGTTTTCTCCAATTCCTGTTCATTGAATTGAAGATGCTGTCCAACCATCCCATCCTCTGTTGCCCACTCCTCTTGCCCTCAATCTTCCCCAGCGTCACGTTCTTTTCCAGAGTCAGGTCTTTGCATCAGGTAGCCAAAGTTTTGGATATCATCTTTCAAATATACCACCATCTGCATTTTTTAAAAACAAATTCACTAGAATTTAGTGTTTTTCTGCTTGTCCCTTTAAGCCTTATATTTATTGCAGTAGATACTATGAGTAATTATTTTATCCATACTTGTATAAGAATAACATAGGAAAGAGATATGTATCATCTGTTGATGGGGTCAACTTTATCAGGTTTTTATATTTCTTTCTGTGTAAATTAAATAGAAAATTTCAGTGAACTCGGAGGAAACCAAATTATTTTGGGAACAATCCTCCTCTCTTCATCATTGACCTTATTTGTAACAAGTAGTTGCACTTTTTTTCTTTAAAGCATAGCATCATTTTATTGGCCTTACTTCTTTGAACAAAAGAGACATAAATATATAACCCCAGAAAAATACCTCAGAAATGTATAGAGCTGATCTTAGGGTGTGTGTGGTAAAACTTAATTGTTCAGTCATGTTCAACTCTTTGTGAGCCTTATGGACTGCAGCCCGCCTTATTCCTCTGTCCATAGGATTTTCCAGGCAAGAATACTGGAGTGGGTTGCCATTTTCTCCTCCAGGGGATCTTCCTGATCCAGAAACTAAACCCATGTCTCTTCTCCAGTGTCTCCTTCATTGCAGGGAGATTCTTAACTGTTGAGCCACCAGGGAAGCTCCAAGACTTAATCAGAAGTCCACAAACTTCCTAAGAGGAAAGGATGGATAAATGGTAACAAGCAGACAGATTTCAGGTTGAAATAAGGAATAACCTTCTGACAGTGAAATATGTCTGGTTCTAGTAATCTGGAAAAATTTTTAGATTGCATTATGTTATGATAAAAATCATATCACTGGTCATCTTGAGGAAACAATTGTTTCTAAAATGAGTTGATCATGATGGTGAAGAATTTATAACAGTTTCACATTAGTAAATTTCTTCTATAAATCTAAGAGCAGTGTAACTCTAACAGAATGAATATCATTATTTTGATGTAAGAATGTGGTTAAATCAACCCCAATCTCTCCATACTGGTTGTAGAAGTACCTCATGTTTATGCTTCTTCTTAGTTTTAGGATTTTGTTCTTTTTTTTTTTTTTTTTTAAAACTCTGTAATATTTACCCTCATGAACCATCTAGTTTTTCAAATGTATACAATGTATGAAGATGTTTCTTTTGTGGAACAACTTTGAGTCTCAGCCACAGCTTGGGTCAGAAACAGCTNTAGTTTTAGGATTTTGTTCTTTTTTTTTTTTTTTAAACTCTGTAATATTTACCCTCATGAACCATCTAGTTTTTCAAATGTATACAATGTACGAAGATGTTTCTTTTGTGGAACAACTTTGAGTCTCAGCCACAGCTTGGGTCAGAAACAGCTGGAAGGTCTTTTATACTATGAAAAAAAAAAGAGAGAGAGAGAGAGAGAGAGAATCCTGCAGTGTACTAGATGCCTGGATAAAGAATTTACTGGACCATCTTGTTCCTGGGTTAGTAATAAGTACATTGAGTTCTGAATGTGCAATACAGGACATCAACATACTACCTCTTTATGCATGTAACTCAACTATTCTCCTTCCCACTGTTGAGTCAAATTATGTTTATTTACTGAGTTCAAGTATAAGAAAGGGGAAAATATGTTATTTGCTGAAACTATTGCCAGTGCTTTGAGACACACATTTAGGGTCCAACTGAGAACCGATATAAGATTTCAGGTACTTCTTCCATCTTTGAGGCATATGTATCAAATGCTTATTTAATACAATTTCTATTACTCTGATATTAAAGGGTAGGACAGATTTTAGGGGAAATGTACATAGATCTTGGCACCAGTGGAAGTCTGTGTTTATTAAACGAACGATTTTCATGTAAGGTAAAAAATAGCTCACTCAACTAAATTATGTCATTATTTACTATATGATTTCCTCCTGTATGGAAGGGGACATTGACATTGAACTATAGTATCAGAGTAGACCAAGGCTGACTGAACTGTAGGATGATCAATGATCTAAGATGTGTCCTGGAGTAAAAGGCAGTGCCAAGCTAGCTGAGCAAATAAAATATGTTCCCCAGGACTTGACCTGGGAATCAGGACATGCTTGTTGGAAGCATGCCAGAAAGAAATAAACAAAGTGAAGCTGAATCATGTCAATGGCAGAACACAAGAATGACGATCTTCAAACTGCTGCAGGTGAAATCCCCAGAGCCACCTTTGGCTTTGGAACCAGCAATACTAAGAGCATTGAATAAAATACTGCAACACTTTCTCAATGGTGCCAAATAAATAAGGTGATTCTTTTACTGCTGAGCCACAGAGGAAGCCCCAACATTGGCCATAAAAAGGATATATAATGAATGTTAATATATCATTTGTAATGTGTTTCTATCCATGGTGCTGTGTGCTTAGTTGCTCAGTCCTGTCTGACTCTGTGATACTGTGGACTGTAGCCCACCAGGCTCCTCTGTCCGTGGGGATTCTCCAGGTAAGAATATTGGAGTAGATTGCCTCCAATATTCTCCTGAGAAGAGAATATTCTCTTTCTGGTCTCTGAGAAGATCCTCCAGAGGATCTTCCCAGTTCAGGGATCAAACCCAGGTCTCCCACATTGCAGGTGGATTCATTACCTTCTGAGCCACCGGGGAAGCCCAAGAGTACTGGAGTGGGCAGACTATCCCTTCTTCATGGGACCTTTTCAACCCATGAATCAAACTGGGGTCTCCTGAATTGCAGGCAGATTCTTTAGCAGCTGAGATACCAGTGAAGCAATCCATGGTGGGCTGAATGTAAACCAGAATTATCAGAGATAAACAAAATACATGCTGAGGCAGGCTCTCCAAATTATGCAGATTGTTCTTTCCAAAGGAAATATGAGATTTATTCTTATCAAAAGGGCTAAAGCAAACTTGCTTTTCTGAATCATGAAAGATCTTAAAAACCACAGAACTCTCGTATAAAAACATAGGTGATATTTCTTAATTTAAGATTTGGAAATTTGATCACATATTCATCACAAAATGGGACTCATATTCCTTTTATTTGTCCTGGTATGATGAGTATTAATATAGATGTCATAGTCACTTTTAGTGACTAGTAGCTAAAAAATATTAGCCACTTTTTAAATTAATGAAACAAAGCTTAGAGAATTTAAAGCAGTCTGCCTGTAGTTTTGCAGCACAGTGCTTGTATGCAGGGCATATTTGTTGAATAAATGAACAAATACTTATGAATCAAAGTTGTGATTTAAAGCAAGGCCCAACCGTATAAGATTCATGCTCTTCAACTGTAGCTTACAATTGACATTTTATATTCTGATATTTCTCTGTGTTCCTATGACTGATAATTACCATTAGGATTGTTCTTCCATTTAATTAACAGGATCTTCAGACATTGGCATTTTTCCCCATGAGGTATCTGCTCATATCCAGTATGGGAAATTTTGTATACATGAATAAAGTCATGAATTTCATTTCAAAACTGCCGTTAAAATTATCAAGAATGTCTGAAGTCTAAAAAGTGCCAGTGAACATTTAGAAAAAATATCAAAGTAACCCTTTTGGAGCAATAACTTCATGAATAAGGAACATATTTAAAAGCATACTCTCTATTTATAAATGGTTAGAATTATCATGTACTTCCCAAATATTATGTGGCTATTTGAATATCAACTGGATATTGAATATCAAACAACTGGAGATAACCATAGGGATATTTGCTTCTGCTTTTGGTTCTACACATGCTAATCTTCAGTTTAGAGTTTATCTCCTGAATTAGTGATTTTGAAATCACTTTGACATTTGCAGAGATTAAAAACTGCAGGAGAGTTTTGTGAAAATTAATACAACAAAAATTTTTGTGTGGTGATCAATAAAGTCACATATCATCTCAACTTTCTTGATTTCACTTGAAGGTGGGACCCCTGACCCATTATATCTATGCAGCAGCAAAAGAGAAATTTCTCAAAGGGGATTTATTGTGTGCTGAGTGGTGTCTGGTGATCTTTGTGTGTGTTTTTTGGAGCATTTTATCACTGTGGTTAAGAGGAAAAAGATATCTGATTTTTGTAATAATAGCTTCTCTTTCTTCCAACAAGTCAATAAAGAGTAAAAATGAACTACATATACATATATATCAGTGGCTCAGTCAGTAAAGAATCCACCTGCAATGTAGGAGAACACCTGCAATCCAGGAGATGGGGTTCAACCCCTAGATAGAAGGATTCAGGGGAAGGATTCCCCTGGAGAAGGAAATGGCAACCCACTTCCATATTCTTGCCTGAGAAATTCCATGGACAGACGAGCCTGGTGGATTGCAGTCCATGGGGTTGCAAGAGTCAGACATGACTTAGGAACTAAACCCAGCACAACCATCATCTTACAAGAGAAAAAAAAAAAAAGAGAGAGAGAGAGAGAGAGAGAGAGAGAGAGAAATAATTAAGATGTAATACCAGAATCAAAATTTTTGGGTTTGGGCAGAAACTGTAAGTAGGAGACTTTTGATGGGTACCACCACCCCCTGACATATACATTTAATCCCCAATAGATTCCATTCTCAGTGAATATGTTAAAAATTAGTTTACTAGATGATCACTAGTTATCATTCATTTTCCTTGTGGGATTATAGCTACTCAACATTTATCTTCCTTTCTCACATTTAAGAGGGACTATATTATTGGATAGCATCCAATAGAATATAAGTTGTCCTGGCCAAGAAAATGGATTTTAGAAGAACTGGAAGTGGAAAAGGTCCTAGGGGTCCTCATTACTGAACAGATATTTTATAAATATCAATAAAATTTGATTCGTCTGTTGATAGTAGATAAAAATAAGGAGGAGACCCACTGTACACATGAATAAGTAGAAAGAATCAAGACCCCTTGTGGTTGAGCTTGAATTCAGATATGGGTGGTATTCATTCTCCAGAATAAAGAGATGGTTTTCCATTGTCTGAAGTAAAATGCTGCCTCAGACAACTAGGCATTGAGAAAACACATTCCAACCCAGAGTTCTGGTCCCTCATTCCAGGACTTTGAAACAATCGTAAAGCATTCTTGAAGGTGAGATATGGGACAAAGAGAAAGGTGAATCTTTCCCTCCACCATCTTGCCAATAATTTTTATCCACCTTTTCTCTCTGTCCTCTAATTCTCTCCTCCTTTTCCTATGAGGTCTCTTTAAGCCAAGGTTTATTTCATAGATCTTGATGGTTCAACCTGGAGGAAAGCTAAAAGAGGTACAAAGAGGAAGGTTTAGAGAATAAGTAAGTGAAAGTAAATATTGCAGTATTTCACCTCCAAACCAGGCAACTAAAACTGCCTATTTTCTGGTTCAAAAATTATTAATAGTAGTAGCAGCAGCAGCAGAAACAGCTATATTGATGCCAATAGTAAGAATAGAAATAAACTTCATTGGAAACGTCCCTGATAGCTCAGCTGGTAAGGAATGCAATGAAAGAGACTCTGGTTTAATTCCTAGGTCGGAAAAATCTTCTGGAAAAGGGATAGGCTACCTACATCAGTATTCTTGGGCTTCCCTAGTGACTCAGATGGTAAAGAATCCTCTTGCAATGGGGGAGATCTGGGTTTGATCCCTGGGTTGGGTTTGATCCCCTGGAGGAGGGCATGGCAACCAACTCTAGTATTCCTGCCTGGAGAATCCCCATGGACAGAGGAGTCTGGCAGGCTACAGTCTGCAGGATAGTGAAGAGTCTAACTAAGCACACAGCACAGCAAGCTTTATTATTTTGTTTTGTTTTTTCCCCAAATACTTGGCTAAGTATTTATAGAGATTATATAATTTAATCCTTACAACAGACTTATTAGATGTAACAGATATTAAAATTTTTCCTAAGTAGAAGAAAGAATCTAATAGAAATTCTAGACAGAATTAACTGAGAATGGGTACAGAATCAGGTTTTTAGGCACCTGCATGAATCAAAGTTTTGGTAGATAATTAGAGAGAAGAAGAGATATAAAAATATAATTTCCCAACACTTTTTGTATGTTTTAAGCTTAGCTATTTATCTACATTATTCAGATATTTTTGGAACTGAAATATAATAGAGTAGATAATCACAAATTTGTCTGAAACTTTGGAATTCTTTGACACATTAAGATTTCTCTTTAATAAGTATGGCTCAGGCAAAAGTTTGGAACCAGAAAATTAGTACAGTGAAATCTTTGCTAATTCTCATGTTCTATTACTCTTCCCTAATCTGTCAAAGCATCTTACAATCAAATTTCAAGAGTTTCTTTGGAAGGTTTTCAGTCCTGATACATTCTCTGCTGTGTTCTTTATACCTGTGAGGGTGGTGAATAATTCATTTTTTATTGAATAAAATGAGGTGCCAACATCCACTGATCTGTTGAAAGAGTCATCCTCAAATACAGATAATTACCATAAAGAAGCAGACTTCCCAGTTGGTGCTCGTGGTAAAGAACCCATCTGCCAACGCAGGAGACTTAAAAGATGGGACTTCAATCCCTGGGTCAGGAAGATCCCCTAGAGAACGGCATGTCAACCCACTCCAATAGTCTTGCCTGGAGAATCCAATGGCCAGAGTAGCCTGGTAAGCTGCAGTCCATGGGATCACAAAGAGTCAGACATAACTAGTGAGTAAGCACAGCACAGCACCGTCCAGAAACATAGCAATCTCACCCTTGAATACTGTAACATAAGAGTGAAGAATGTATGAATTCTATCTTAGGGAGTAAAAGTATTGTCAGAAGATTCTATTAGCTGAATATGACAGTTTGTTGTTGTTTAATCACTAAGTCATGTCCAATGCATTTGAGACTCCCATGGCCTGTAGCCCATTAAATTCCTTTGTCTGTGGAGTTTCTAGGCAAGAATATTGAAGTGGGTTGCCATTTCCTCCCACAGGAGGTCTTCCCAACTCAGGGATCAAACGTGTATCTTCTGCATTGGCAGGCAGGTCCTTTTCTGCTGAGCCACCAGGGAAGCCTGAATATGACAGTTACCCTGTTTAAATCGTACATTTGTACTCTTTGAAGAAGGCAGGTATAAGAAGGCAATAACAAACTTGCACTCATTACTTTTAATAAATATATTTTCAATTACCTCTAAGTATACTTATTTCTCATTCAAATATCTTTAGGACGTAGATGTGAGACTCCGATACTTATTGATAAATTATAAGATTTGTGAAGGTCACTCAGTCATGTCCGACTCTTTGCGACCCCACGGACTACATATTCCATGGAATTCTCCAGGCCAGAATACTGGAGTGGGTAGCCTTTCCCTTCTTCAGGGGATCTTCCCAATCCAGGGATCTAACCCAGGTCTCCCACATTGCAGGCAGTTCTTTACCAGCTGAGCCACAAGGGAAGCCCAAGAAAACTGGAGTGGGTAGCCTATCCCTTCTCAAGGGGATCTTCCCAACCACGGAACTGAAACGGGGTCTCCTGCATTGCAGGTGGATTCTTTACCAACTGAGCTATAAGNCTAACCCAGGTCTCCCACATTGCAGGCAGTTCTTTACCAGCTGAGCCACAAGGGAAGCCCAAGAAAACTGGAGTGGGTAGCCTATCCCTTCTCAAGGGGATCTTCCCAACCACGGAACTGAAACGGGGTCTCCTGCATTGCAGGTGGATTCTTTACCAACTGAGCTATAAGGGAAGCCTTCTACAAGAAAGAGAAAGATGCCCTCATATGACTTATCGGCATTAAAGGCCCGATCTACCTTTCTGGCTATTATTTTGTCAGTGTCTTGATTTGCCGTCCCTTGTACTTTTTCCCCTACTATCGCTAGCGCCAGTTTAAAAATAGATAAATAAATAACACATAGAAGTCACAAATAGGGCAAGTTATGCAAAATATGTATTCCTTGTGAGGTTTTCAAATCACTGCCTCTTAAGTGGGTGGTAGATGCCTCCCAAGGCTTTTTGGCTTTTTCTTTTCATCATCATCCTTAGTTGTGTGCCAAAATCTCTCCATAGTTTTAAATGGAAGAGGAAAGTTGTGGTATTCTCCTGGCCTTAACAGATAAAATTTTTTTATGATATTTCCTCCACTTTCATTGTTATACATGGGAACTATCTAGAATCTTAACTATTTTTTCCTTAAAACTGTATTTGCTACAATTGTCATTCCTTATAATCAAGTATTCAATGCATGCTTCAGAAAGGTGGTTTAAGTAGGCTTTTAAGGCTCTTTCCAACCCCAACATTATTTAATTTCATATGATTTTCTCTGAAAAGGAAGAACTCCAGGGGATTGGGTGAAAGGGTTGGTGGGTGGGAAAGCTTTTACACTTAATTCCCATTAATTTTCTCTGGGTAAGTGCAATGTCAGAAAATGATGACTGAACTAATCTGTATCCTAAAGGAAGGAAAAGGAAGTAATGCTTTCATGCTTCAGTGAAAAATTATGACCTAGTTTTAAAATGGATATAGTAGAATGTTACCAAGATAATTACAATGTTTACAATAAAATTTCTCTGTAAATATCTCATTTGCATAAAGTTTTCTTTTTTCCTAACATAGACTAATGTTAATTGCTTACATGTTTTCTTGAATATCTCTAAATAATTTATCACTTAAGGGAAAGTATGACAATTTAATATTTGACCTGCTTTTAGAAGCAAACCATTGACTGAGCTAAAGATTTAGTATTGGTTCATTCACTTTTGAGATCAAAGGTAAGCTATTTCTTCCCATTTACACCTTCTTCAATTTGCTAATTTTAAAAACATAGACAATGATTAGAATGTTTTTATTTCTCAGAAATGTTTGAAAGAGGGCTAGTTGTTCTTTTCACATTCCATACACAAATACACATACACATTACACACCTAAAATGGTTATATTAGGGACACTTCTTAAAATTGCACAAAGCATTAAAGAAACAGGTACAATAAAATATGAGGTCATGTTTTAAATCATTTGCATTTGAAGGAATTTTAGGAGCAAGATAGAGGTCAGGTTTCTTGATAGTACTTTAATAATCTCTGTATCACCTGGAGACTTGCTGCTGAAGACTTGCAGCCTAGTAAGAGATAGATGTAGACATATCCATCTCCAAAGTCTCAACACAACTTCTGATTAAACTCTAGGAAACAAGTTACTCTTTTTTACACACTGTTGTAAGAATCACTGCTGTAATATCCTATTTTTTGGTTTCAAAGATTGTGCCATCAGGAGTTTTGAGAGAAGTCTTACTAGTATAAGTGTTTTTCTGTGCACTATAGCTTTTGTCAGATCCTCAGGTCACTTTAAAAACTCCTATATATTTAAAAATTACCCCACTAGTGAAAAGCATATGGAATGAAGATGATACTTAGCTGGATTTAGTTCCAAGACCTGCCATTTACTACCTAGGCAAGTTTAGGAAAATTATTTAACACACTTATGAGTCACAATTGCACTCATCTCACACACTAGTAAAGTAATGCTTAAAATTCTCCAAGACAGGCTTCACCAATATGTGAACCACGAATTTCCAGATGCTTAAGCTGGTTTTAGAAAAAGCAGAGGAACCAGAGATCAAATTGCCAACATCTGCTGGATCATGGAAAANTCGTACATTTGTACTCTTTGAAGAAGGCAGGTATAAGAAGGCAATAACAAACTTGCACTCATTACTTTTAATAAATATATTTTCAATTACCTCTAAGTATACTTATTTCTCATTCAAATATCTTTAGGACGTAGATGTGAGACTCCGATACTTATTGATAAATTATAAGATTTGTGAAGGTCACTCAGTCATGTCCGACTCTTTGCGACCCCACGGACTACATATTCCATGGAATTCTCCAGGCCAGAATACTGGAGTGGGTAGCCTTTCCCTTCTTCAGGGGATCTTCCCAATCCAGGGATCTAACCCAGGTCTCCCACATTGCAGGCAGTTCTTTACCAGCTGAGCCACAAGGGAAGCCCAAGAAAACTGGAGTGGGTAGCCTATCCCTTCTCAAGGGGATCTTCCCAACCACGGAACTGAAACGGGGTCTCCTGCATTGCAGGTGGATTCTTTACCAACTGAGCTATAAGGGAAGCCTTCTACAAGAAAGAGAAAGATGCCCTCATATGACTTATCGGCATTAAAGGCCCGATCTACCTTTCTGGCTATTATTTTGTCAGTGTCTTGATTTGCCGTCCCTTGTACTTTTTCCCCTACTATCGCTAGCGCCAGTTTAAAAATAGATAAATAAATAACACATAGAAGTCACAAATAGGGCAAGTTATGCAAAATATGTATTCCTTGTGAGGTTTTCAAATCACTGCCTCTTAAGTGGGTGGTAGATGCCTCCCAAGGCTTTTTGGCTTTTTCTTTTCATCATCATCCTTAGTTGTGTGCCAAAATCTCTCCATAGTTTTAAATGGAAGAGGAAAGTTGTGGTATTCTCCTGGCCTTAACAGATAAAATTTTTTTATGATATTTCCTCCACTTTCATTGTTATACATGGGAACTATCTAGAATCTTAACTATTTTTTCCTTAAAACTGTATTTGCTACAATTGTCATTCCTTATAATCAAGTATTCAATGCATGCTTCAGAAAGGTGGTTTAAGTAGGCTTTTAAGGCTCTTTCCAACCCCAACATTATTTAATTTCATATGATTTTCTCTGAAAAGGAAGAACTCCAGGGGATTGGGTGAAAGGGTTGGTGGGTGGGAAAGCTTTTACACTTAATTCCCATTAATTTTCTCTGGGTAAGTGCAATGTCAGAAAATGATGACTGAACTAATCTGTATCCTAAAGGAAGGAAAAGGAAGTAATGCTTTCATGCTTCAGTGAAAAATTATGACCTAGTTTTAAAATGGATATAGTAGAATGTTACCAAGATAATTACAATGTTTACAATAAAATTTCTCTGTAAATATCTCATTTGCATAAAGTTTTCTTTTTTCCTAACATAGACTAATGTTAATTGCTTACATGTTTTCTTGAATATCTCTAAATAATTTATCACTTAAGGGAAAGTATGACAATTTAATATTTGACCTGCTTTTAGAAGCAAACCATTGACTGAGCTAAAGATTTAGTATTGGTTCATTCACTTTTGAGATCAAAGGTAAGCTATTTCTTCCCATTTACACCTTCTTCAATTTGCTAATTTTAAAAACATAGACAATGATTAGAATGTTTTTATTTCTCAGAAATGTTTGAAAGAGGGCTAGTTGTTCTTTTCACATTCCATACACAAATACACATACACATTACACACCTAAAATGGTTATATTAGGGACACTTCTTAAAATTGCACAAAGCATTAAAGAAACAGGTACAATAAAATATGAGGTCATGTTTTAAATCATTTGCATTTGAAGGAATTTTAGGAGCAAGATAGAGGTCAGGTTTCTTGATAGTACTTTAATAATCTCTGTATCACCTGGAGACTTGCTGCTGAAGACTTGCAGCCTAGTAAGAGATAGATGTAGACATATCCATCTCCAAAGTCTCAACACAACTTCTGATTAAACTCTAGGAAACAAGTTACTCTTTTTTACACACTGTTGTAAGAATCACTGCTGTAATATCCTATTTTTTGGTTTCAAAGATTGTGCCATCAGGAGTTTTGAGAGAAGTCTTACTAGTATAAGTGTTTTTCTGTGCACTATAGCTTTTGTCAGATCCTCAGGTCACTTTAAAAACTCCTATATATTTAAAAATTACCCCACTAGTGAAAAGCATATGGAATGAAGATGATACTTAGCTGGATTTAGTTCCAAGACCTGCCATTTACTACCTAGGCAAGTTTAGGAAAATTATTTAACACACTTATGAGTCACAATTGCACTCATCTCACACACTAGTAAAGTAATGCTTAAAATTCTCCAAGACAGGCTTCACCAATATGTGAACCACGAATTTCCAGATGCTTAAGCTGGTTTTAGAAAAAGCAGAGGAACCAGAGATCAAATTGCCAACATCTGCTGGATCATGGAAAAAGAAAGACAGTTCCAGAGAAACATCTATTTATGCTTTATTGAGTATGCCAAAGCCTTTGACTGCACGGATCACAATAAACTGTGGAAAATTATGAAAGAGATGGAAATACCAGACCACCTAACCTGCCTCTTGAGAAACCTATATGCAGGTCAGGAAGCAACAGTTAGAACTGGACATGGAACAACAGACTGGTTCCAAATAGGAAAAGGAGTCCGTCAAGGCTGTATATTGTCACCCTGCTTATTTAACTTAAAAGCAGAGTACATCATGAGAAACGGAAGAAGCACAAGCTGAAGTCAAGATTGCTGGAACAAATATCAATAACCTCAGATATGCAGATGACACAACCCTTACGGCAGAAAGTGAAGAGGAACTAAAAAGCCTCTTGATGACAGTGAAAGAGGAGAGTGAAAAAGTTGGCTTAAAGCTCAACATTCAGAAAACGAAGATCATGATATCTGGTCCCATCACTTCATGGCAAACAGATGGGGAAACAGTGGAAACAGTGTCAGATTTTATTCTTTAGGGGATCCAAAATCACTGCAGATGGTGATTGCAGCCATGAAATTAAAAGACATTTACTCCTTGGAAGGAAAGTTATGACCAACCTAGACAGCATATTCAAAAGCAGAGACATTACTTTGCCAACAAAGTTCCGTCTAGTCAAGGCTATGGTTTTTCCAGTGGTCATGTATGGATGTGAGAGTTGGACTATGAAGAAAGCTGAGCTCCAATGAACTGATGCTTTTGAACTGTGGTGTTGGAGAAGACTCTTGAGAATCCCTTGGACTGCAAGGAGATCCAACCAGTACATTCTAAAGGAGATCAGTCCTGAGTGTTCTTTGGAAGGACTCATGCTAAACTCCAATACTCTGGCCACCTCATGTGAAGAGTCAGTTCATTGGAAAAGACCCTGATGCTGGGAGGGATTGGGGGCAGGAGGAAAAGGGGACGACAGAGGAGGAGATGGCTGGATGGCATCACTGACTCGATGCACATGAGTTTGAGTGAACTGGAGTTGCTGATGGACAGGGAGGCCTAGTGTGATGCAATTTGTAGGGTTGCAAAGAGGCAGCCACAACTGAGTGACTGTACTGAATTGATGAGTCTTTTTCATCAGACTAAGGTGTAGAGTAGTTAACAGAGCCTGTGTAAAACCCACATCCAGCACCTTCATCATCTTCCAGTTCTCCTTTTTTAAGTCTTCCCTTCTTCTATAGCTACATAATGTGTGTTTTTAACCTGAATATATAGTTATGTGGAATAAAGACTATTTCCTAGGCTTCTTGGTTGTGATCATAGGAAAATGGAAATGTTGTATATACCATGGGAAAAAATTCATTAGTACAAATAGCATTGCCCTTCTCTCTTTTTCCCTCTCTTCTTACCTTTTGAATGTAGTATGAATATGATAGCTGGAACTTGAATAGGAATCCTGAATTACAAATTGGAAGGTTCTTGCTGAGGACCACAGAGTGACAAGATGAAAGAAATGTATAATTCTTGTCATTGTTAGCTTCCACTTCATTCTTGGGGCAAATTTCTGACTTTATGTGTAATTTTTAAACACTGTTATTATTCTGTGATCTTGGTTATTCAGAGATGAAATTTCATCTCTTGACTAATATAAGCACTTGGCCAGGAGACTAATAAATATGATTAGAATGTCAAGAAAATACGGTTACAAATTCTAGATTTACTTTTGTTACCTGAATAGCATTTTGCTCAAACAATCTATTCCTCAGTTTCCTTATTTTAAACGAGGAATACAAATATCTACTTCCTATAGATGTGAACATTAAATGAGACAGTGCACAAGTAGTGCCTAGTGTCTGGGCAAAGAAACCAAGGTACCTGGACTGTATCCAGTGCAAGAGTTATAGCCCTCTCTCTACTTAAAGTTTTATGTAAATACATTTTTATTGAAACATATTCATATTTACTTGCATGTGCGTTGTTTTGGCAACTTTCTGTCTAGAGCAACAATTTCCAACCTTTTTGGCACCAGGGACTGGTTTCATGTAAGACAGTTTTTCCATGGACCCAGGGTAGGAGTGGGGCCAATGGTTTCAGGATGATTCAAGTGCAATAAAATTCCTGCTCCTCCAAGAATCTAATGCCCCAACTAACCTGACAGGAAGTGGAGTTCAGGAAGCAATGTGAGCAATGGTGAGTGTCCATTAATAGAGATGAAGCTTTGCTTGCTTGCCTTCCGCTTACCTCCTGCTGTGAGGCTTGTTTCCTAACAGTCCATGGACCAGTACCAGTTCATGTCCCCAGGAATGAGAATCCTTGGTCTAAAATAATAGAATTAAATAATTAGAACAGATTCCTTTTGACACACGGAGCCTAAAATATTATGTGGCTCTTCACAGAAAAAAAAAAAAAAAAAGTTTGCTGACTCCCGATCAAGAATATAGGAACTCATGCCGTAAGTACCCTCTGTGAAACTATTGTCATATTGTTTTGCTTGTAAAGCAATTTCTTCACTGAATCAGCTTCAATTATGCATAGACTTAGGAGTATGGGACTTCAGCAATTTAGCAGTGTTTAGGTATCTAGTCTCTTTGAATCGTATGGCACACATCTTCCTCTAAGGGAAAGATGGACTACATCCTTAGTCTTCAATCTTAGAGAAGAGAATAACAGATTGGTTGGTACAGTGTGAAAAACATGATTCATACAATGCTGCTGGTACTTGGACCCCATGGGACTAATCTCAGCCATTCAAATCCCAGTCATATCCCCTCTCTCTTGACATTCACAACTCCAGCAAAGTAACTCTTTTTATCATGTAACATTAACATAATAAACTCATTTGGTTAAATAAATACAGTTTGTCTCAAGCCCTCAAATTCCCTGCACTGGGAAAGCTAAGTCTTAGCCACCAGGAAAGTCCCACTTACTTGTTTCCTAATCCAATAAAATGATATTTAAAGATTGTTCTCATATGGGTACCTTCAAAAGACTTAGCCATCCTCTTTGTCAGAAGTCTATTTCCTTGGATTCTGTGAAAATAACTTAGCAACAACATTAGATTACTCCAAAACACATTAATGATTTATTATGTGTCAGGTACTATTCAAAAAACTACTAATGCAATGACCAATAGACAAGGGTCCCCATGCGTAGACAGTTCATAACAACCACCACTACCACCTTTTTTCCTCTAGCACTTCAGTTCAGTCGCTCACGTGATGATATGGACTGCAGCATGCCAGGCTTCCCTGTCCATTACCAACCCCCGGAGCTTACTCAAACTCATGTCCATAGAGTTGGTGACGCTATCCCACCATCTCATCCTCTATTGTCCTGTTCTCCTCCTGCCTTCAATCTTCCCCAGCATCAGGGTCTTTTTAGATGAGTCAAAGTATTGGGATTTCAGCTTCAACATCAGTCCTTCCAATGAATATTCAGGACTGATTTCCTTAGGATGGATCAGTTAGATCTCCTTGTTGTCCAAGGGACACTCAAGAGTTTCCTCCAACACCACAGTTCAAAAGCATCAGTTCTCTGGTGCTAAGCTTTTTCTATAGGCAACTCTCACATCCATTCAAGACAACTGGAAAACCACAGCTTTGACTAGATGGGTGTTTGTTAGCTAAGTAAATGGCTCTGTTTTTTAATAAGCTGTTTAGGTTACTCATAGCTTTTCTTCCAAGGAGCAAGCATCTCTTAATTTCATGGCTGTAGTCACCACCTGCGGTGATTTTGGAGCCAAAAAAAAAAAAATAGTCTGTCACTGTTTCCATTGTTTCCCCATCTATTTGCCATGAAGTGATGGGACCAGGTGCCATGATCTTATCTTTCTGAATGTTGACTTTTAAGCCAACTTTTTCATTCACCTCTTTCACTTTCATCAAGAGGCTTTAGTTCTTTGCTCTCTGCCATAAGGGTGGTGTCATCTGCCTATCAGAGGTTATTGATATTTCTCCCAGCAATCTTGATTCCAGCTTCTGCTTTGTCCAGCCTGGCATTTCTTATGGTGCACTCTGCATATAAGTTAAATGAGCAGAATGACAATATAAAGCATTAATTTACTGCTTTACCAATTTGAAACCAGTCTGTTGTTCCATGTTCGGTTCTAACTGTTGCTTCCTGATCTGTATACCAATTTCTCAATAGGCAGGTCAGGTGGTCTGATATCCCCATTTCTTAAAGCATTTTCCACAATTTGTTGTAATCCAAACAGTCAAAGGCTTTGGCATAGTCAATAAAGCAAAAGTAGATGTTTTTTCTGGAATTCTCTTGCTTTATTGATGATCCAACACAACTGACAATTTGATCTCTGGTTCCTCTGCCTTTTCTAAATACAGCTTGAACATCTGGAATTTCACAGTTCACGTACTTTTGAAGCATGACGTGAGGAATTTTGAGCATTACCTTACTAGTGTGTAAGATGAGTGCAATTGTGTAGTAGTTTGAGCATTATTTAACATTGCCTTTCTTTGGGTTTGGAATGAAAACATCTTTTCCAGTCGTGTGGCTACTGCCAAATTTCCCAAATTTTCTGGTATACTGAGTGTAACACTTTCACAACATCATCTTTTAGGATTTGAGATATCAATTGGAATTCCATCACTTCCACTAGCTTTGTTCGTAGTGATGCTTCCTAAGGCGCACTTGATTTCACATTCCAGAGTGTCTGCTCTAGGTGAGTGATCATACCATCATGGTTATCTGGGTCATGAAGATCTTATTTGTATAGTTCTTCTGTGTATTCTTGCCACCTCTTCTTTTTATCTTCTGCTTCTGTTACATCCATACCATTTCTGTCCTTTATGGTGCCCTTCTTTGCATCAGATGTTCCCTTGGTATCTCTAATTTTCTTGAAGAGGTCTCTAGTCTTTTCCATTCTATTGTTTTCCTCTATTTCTTTGCACTGATCACTGAGGATGGCTTTTTTTATTTCTCTTTGCTATTCTTTAGAACTCTGCTTTCAAATGTTTATATTTCCTTTTCTCCTTTGCCTTTCACTTTTCTTCTTTTCTCAGCTATTTGTAAGGCCTCCTCAGACAACCATTTTGCCTATTTGCATTTCTTTTTCTTGGGGATGGTCTTGATCACTGCCTACTGTACAATGTCACATGCCTCCATCCATAGTTCTTCAGGTACTCTACTTATCAGATCTAATCCCTTGAATCTATTTGTCATTTCCAGTGTATAATCACAAGAGATTTGATTTAGGCCATATGTGAATAGTCTAGTGGTTTGCCCTACTTTCTTCAATTTAAGTCTGAATTTGGCAATTAAGAATTCATGATCTGAGCCATAGTCAGCTTCCCATCTTGTTTTTGCTGAGTGTATATAGCTTCTCCATATTTGGTTGCAAAGAATATAATCAATCTGATTTTTGTATTGATCATCTGGTGATGTTCATGTGTAGTGTCTTTTCTTGTGTTGTTGGAAGAGAGTGTTTGCTATGACAAGTGCATTCTCTTGGCAAAACTCTGTTAGCCTTTGACCTTCTTTGTTTTATACTTCAAGGCCAAATTTGCCTGTTACTCCAGGTATCTCTTGATTTTCTACATTTGCATTCCAGTCTTCTATAATGAAAAGGACATCTTTTGGGGGGTTAGTTCTAGAAAGTTTTGTAGGTCTTCATAGAATCATTCAGCTTCAGCTTCTTCAGCATTACTGGTCGGGGCATAAAGTTTGATTATTGTGGTCTTGAATCGTTTGCCTTGGAAACGAACAGAGATCATTCTGTTGTTTTTGAGATTGCATCCAAGTACTGCATTTTGGACACTTTTGTTGGCTATGAGGGCTATTCCATTTCTTCTAAGGGATTCTCACCCACAGTAGTGGCTATAATGGTCATCTGAGTTAAATTCACCCATTCCATTTTATTTTAGTTTGTTGATTCATAGAATGTTGATGTTCACTCTTGCCATCTCCTGTTTGACCACTTCCAATTTGCTTTGATTCATAGATGTAACATTCCAGGTTCCTATGCAATATTGCTTTTTATAGCCTTGGACTTTACTTCCATCACCAGTCACATCAACCACTGGATTTTGTTTTTGCTTTGGTTCCGTCTCTTCATTCTTTCTGGAGTTATTTCTCCACTGATCTCTGGTAGCACGTTGGGCACCTGCTGACCTTGGGAGTTCATCTTTCAGTGTCTTAACTTTTTTACCTTTTCATACTGCTCATGGGGTTCTCATGGCAAGAATACTGACATGGTTTGCATTCCCTTCTGCAGTGGACAATATTTTGTCAGAACTCTCCACAACAACTCTTCTGTCTTGGTGTCCCTACATGGCTTGGCTCATAGTTTCATTGAGTTAGACAAGACCGTGGTCCTTGTGATCAGATTGGTTAGTTTTCTGTGATTCTGGTTTTCATTCTGTCTGCCCTCTGATGGAGAAGGATAAGAGGCTTATGGAAGCTTCCTTCTAGGAGAGACTGACTGAGGGGGATACTGAGTCTTGTTCTGATTTGTGGAGACATGCTCAGTAAATCTTTAATTATTATCTCCATATTTAATTATCTTCATTTTACAGAGGAATAATTTAAGAGAAGTTAATTAACTTGGCTAAGGCTTAACAACTAATTATTAAGTCATAGAGTCTGGATCATAATCTATCTAATACCAAAGTCCATCCATTTTCTTTTCTTTTTTTACAAAAGCACTCTCTATTTTTTATTCTCAGTTTTCTGGCATATATAAAGATTTGCCTGTAGCATGATCACTGTTAGCTTCTATACTTTGCATATGCTGTTTCTGCTATTTTGAATAACACTTTTCCAGCTATTTATATGAGCTTAGTTATAACTTCCTTTATATCTTCTGAATATCTTACAATGGTGACTCTCCCATATGTTTCTATGTCCTTCAAAAGAACTTCCACTTAATGTAGGATTTACTAAAGGACAACTTAACGGTCTGTTTATTAATCTCTATTCCCGCAGTACATTGTGATTGATAACTGCAATGGCTAACACTTACTGAAATACTTCAGTTTTCAATGAGTGAATGATTTTGTTTCTTTTTTGGAAAATAATATTACCCTCTCATATTTTCAAAATACCTTCTTAATTGACTTAACCTTTCTTTCTAACCATTTTTTCAATAGTATTTAAATCTATCTGTGCTCCTACAAGGCTTTCTTTTTTACCTACCAGAAAATATTCTTTCCATACCTAGTCCAGCTCTTGAAATCTTATGCTTTAAGACTTTTCTCAGATGTGAACTCTGCTATGAATTCTTTTGTGCCCTCTCTTTATGCAGGTGGAAACATGTTGTTAAGTCTTATCTTTTATTTCCTTTGCTTCCTTTCCTAAATAGTGAAGTCTTTTATTCAACGTTAGGGTTTTCCCAGTGGCTGAGTGGTAAGAGAACCCACCTAAATGCAGGAGCCACAGGAGAGTCAGGTTTGATCCCTGAGTTGGGAAGATCCCCTGGAGGAGGGCATGGCAACCCACTCCAGTATTCTTGCCTGGAGAATCCCAGGAACAGAGGAGTCTTGTGGGCTACAGTCCATAGGGTCACAAAGAGTTGGACACGACTGAAGCAACTTAGCACACACACAGATATTCACCCTTATGTAATAACCAAAGTCGTTAACATAATCACTGAACTACTTTCTTGATAAATCATAGCTACAATTATCTCTCAGAACCTTTAGGACATTAGTTCAGTTCAGTTCAATTCAGTCGTTCAGTCGTGTCTGACTCTTTGCGGTCCCATGGTCACAACATGCCAGGCCACTCTGTCCATCACCAACTCCCAAACTCATGTCCATCAAGTTGGTGATGCCATCCAACAATCTCATCCTCTGTTGTCCCCTTCTCCTGCCACCAATCCCTCCTAGTGTCAGGGTCTTTTCCAATGAGTCAACTCTTCACATGAGGTGGTCAAAGTATTGGAGTTTCATCTTCAGCATCAGTTCTTCCAATGAACACCCAGGACTGATCTCATTTAGGATGGACCGGTTGGATCTTCTTACAGTCAAGGGACTCTCAAGAGTCTTCTCCAACACCACAGGTCAAAAGCATCAATGCTTTGGTCCTCAGCTTTCTTCACAGTCAAACTCTCACATTCACACATGACCACTGGAAAAACCACAGCCTTGACTAGACAGACGTTTGTTGACAAAATATCTCTACCTTTTAATATGCTGTCTAGGTTGGTCATAACTTTCCTTCCAAGGAGTGTCTTTTAATTTTATGGCTGCAATCACCATCTACAGTGATTTTGGAGCTCAAGAAAATAAAGTCTGACACTGTTTCCCCTATTTTCCCATCTGTTTCCCTGAAGTGATGGGACCAGATGCCATGATCTTAGTTTTCTGAATGTTGAGCTTTAAGCCAACTTTTTCGCTCTCCTCTTTCACTTTCATTGAGAAGCTTTTTAATTCCTCTTTACTTTCTGCCATAAGGGTTGTGTCATCTGCATATCTGAGGCTTTGAAGCACTTACACAAGCTAATTTTGATTTTGTGACTGCAAAAAATATTTTCCAAAATATTTTTAAATGCTCTCAGACTCTAGGTTGATAACCTACCAATTTTTTTTGGTAGTGGTTATTTTGCTCTATGTATCATTAAAAGATATTTATATTACTTACATAAACATGGTAGAAAGATGGTTTATCATTTTACAGAAAAATAAATAACCACTTTTTTGAGATTGGCAAATTATTTCCGGTTGTTTATAGAGAAACAATGCCAATAGTCATGTCTAGGCAAATGGTATAAATGATCCATATATAAATAAATGTTGTTTTCAGTTGTGGAAGACTTGGTCATTTCCAACATAGGTTCACATACACTGAAATATTTTATAAATAATTTTAAGTATATTGAAAAAAGAAAAATTGTAAGATTCAAGTAAGTTATTATCAAGGATAACTTGCTTGAATCACTTTTTTGTTTTAATTTTAAGATCTTTATATAGAAATTAGGCAATATTTAGTAGACTTTGGATCACGTTCAGCATTCATTTTGCTCATTTAAAATCTTTATTATTCAATATTATGATATTACCTTCACAAGGTATAAAAAAATAAAATTTCATTCACTTTCTTCTTGTTTGCAGAAGACTAATTTAGGAAGTTTTGAGGGTTGGCACAAAAGCAAAAACAAGCATAAGTTGTGGTTAGAGAGTAATGTTTTGTAATCAGATAGCTTTGTATCCAACCTCCCTTCTGTAGTGTACTAGCTACAGATTTTTTAAATCTTTGTATTACTTATGTTATCTATAAAATAGAGATACTCAAA
Source organism: Neotragus moschatus (assembly GCA_006410615.1). Lineage (NCBI taxonomy): Eukaryota > Metazoa > Chordata > Mammalia > Artiodactyla > Bovidae > Neotragus > Neotragus moschatus. Next base: position 318,376 of record SJYA01001230.1, on the reverse strand, counting down.
GTAGATCTTTATGATATTAAAAGACTCAAGTGAAAGAATGCACATAAAGTACAAATATCTGGTAACAAGTAAGTTCTCGAAAAAATTAGGCATAATTGTTATTAGCACTACTGTTATTTTTATTGAAGTTATTACAAATGTTACAGTTTGCAGTTATCCTTTAATTAATGGTTGCAGATTATATTTTGTTTTGGCTAAGTTAATATTCTAAATACAGCAGCTTAAATAAATTATATTCAGTAATTGAATGTTGTTGCTGTTGCTCAGTTACTAAGTCATGTCTGACTCATTGTGACCCTATGGAATGTAGCCTGCCAGGTTCCTTGTCCATGGGATTTCCCAGGCAAGAATACTGAAGTGGATTGCCATTTCCTTCCTGGACCAAAGATCAAGCCCATGTCTCTTGCATTAGGAGGTGGATTTTTACCACTGAGCCACCAAAGTAACCCAATTGATTGAGTAATAACATTTGAACCTATGAAATGAGAATTACCTGCTGACTTACTTATAGAAATACCTTAAGAATGGTGTCATAGTTCTATGTCAGAGTGAGACTGAAATATATATCACATAGGTAGATATATCTTGTAGATTTTATTTACTTATTTTCAAAAATTCTAATGATAAAACCAGTGATAAACTTTAAAAATGATATGACAATAATTAATTGTATCAAATATATCATACCAATGCATGATGGTATTAGTAGGGGGAATGTGTATAAAGGAGAAACAACCTCTGTACTGTGCTCAGTTTTAAAGCTGTTGGAGAGGGTGGGATGATTTAGGAGAATGGCACTGAAACATGTATAATATCATATAAGAAACGAATCGCCAGTCCTGGTTCAATACAGGATACAGGATGCTTGGGGCTGGTGCACTGGATTGACCCAGAGTGATGGTATGGAGAGAGAGGTGGGACAGAGGTTCAAGATGGGGAACATGTGTACACCCGTGGTGGATTCATGTTGATGTATGGTAAACTAATACAATATTGTAAAGTAAAATAATAATAATAATAAATAAATGATAAATGGTTAAAAAATAAAGCTGTTGTACATATAAAGTCTATTACTTCACTATAAAAAGATTATTTCAGAAGCGTGTGGCAAATTTGATAATGTAAATGAAGAAACTTGAATGTATCCTATATACTTCAAGAAAAAATAGACCTTTAATGACCCCTTCTTTTAGAAAATGCTCAGAGAAAAAATAATTCAAAATTGTTTATTTTATAATGATTTCAATAAAGAGAAAGTATTCAGCCATTTGTATATTTATTTACTTACTTGCTTTATTATTTTCTTTTTCTTTAACTTTTGGCCACATCCCATGGCCATCTTGACTATCACAATACCAAATATTAATACTAACAATAGTAATAACAATAATTATAGTTGATATTGATATCTTTATAAAGTTATGCCTGATAAAATGATATGAAAACCAGGACCTGATATTAACTATCAAGAGTTTGGAAAATTTTTCTATTTCATTCTAAAATTCTACCTATCAAAGTTCTTTGATCCATTTCATCATCTTAATTCTAGTACAGTTTTTATTAAGATTATTATAAAAGCTTCCTAATTAAGTTACTTGCTTCAATTTCTACTGTGTTCTCAGTTTTGCAGATTAAATTATTACCTTCAAGGCCATAAAATTCTCTGTAGGAAAAGGTCAAAATACTATAATATCCACAATGATTTTGCATTATTTGATCCAAATCTAATTTCTCTGCATGAAATCTCTCATTGTATTTATTTCTTTACAAAACTTATGTAGACTGTGCCTTCTTCCATAACCACAGGGTAAAATTTTTCTCTTTTGTTTTTTTTGTTTTTCTACCTGGCACTTTCCCCCTCACCTCTGAAATGTTAATATAACCATTTTTTCAGACCAACTAAAACGTGCTTATTTACAAACCTCTCTTCAGCAAGAAAGAGTTGGTCCTTCCCATTTTTTAATTCTTTGAGGCTATTTTACCAGCATATTTAAACTGTCTTCAAGGCAAAAACAGCATGATACCTTTATTTTTATTTACCAAAACCACTTACCAGTATTTAGTCTGACACATAACAGATACTCAATAAACATTTCTAGTAAAAGTATGCAAACATAATAAATAAACGGCCAAGTAATGTAACTGTCTTTCCACAAGTTTATAAATAGATCTATTTTTGAACTTTAGAGTACAATCCAATGTCGTGATTTTCAATTGTAAATTTTGAATAAGTTCTAGTCCCAATTTTCAGTTTACTTTAAGAGCACTGATTGTCATTTCTACTTAATTTGATTTGGATTTCAATCTAATTATAAAATAACAGAACTACAATAATTAAGTTTCAATTGTATCAAAAACACTAGTAGAAATATCAATAAAGTTATATTTAAAATATTGTGAGGGCTAAGTAGCTTCTGAATTATATGGGTGATGACAAATTAATAGGTGATGACTGTGAAATGGAAGGCAGTTGACTGATACTGAAGATCATTTTTTTCTCATGCAACTATCTGACTACTATTAGACAGAAAAGGTAAAGAATTATTATTTAAAGAAATTTTTACCAAATGAAAAACACATTCAAACATATATTCACAGAAACTCACTTGGCATTACTTAACTATTAATTTTAACCTCAGAAATGAGCCTTTATTACATACATGTCCCTGGTGACTTTCAGTTCAGTTCAGTCACTCAGTCATGTCTGACTCTTTGCGACTCCATGAATTGCAGCACACCAGGCCTCCCTGTCCTGCACCAACTCCCAGGGTTCACTCAGACTCACATCCATTGAGTCAGTGATGCCATCCAGCCATCTCATCCTCTGTCGTCCCCTACTCCTCCTGCCCCCAGTCCTTCCCAGCATCAAAGTCTTTTCCAATGAGTCAACTTTTCCAATGAGGTGGCCAAAGTACTGGAGTTTCAGCTTTAGCATCATTCCTTCCATCTTAAATGAGACCTTTATAAAGGTAGAAAGTGCTTACAGCAGGAGCCTAGCTCCAGAGGGGCCTACAGAAGCACTGATTTTAAACATATTAAACTAACAAACTAAGACTTTCTTAAGTTTTTGATTATTAACTGCTATTGTTAATAAAAAATAAAATAAATTATATTATGCATCTTCAATATTTAACTGAGATACTGCATAACAGAGCTACTTAATGCTGAAAATACATTATATTTACAGTAGAAATATCTACAACTAACAATATATGTTAGAAATGGTTAGCCATACGAGTAAGTTGAGTTACTAACAACTAAAGTCCAATTTAAGCAATTTGTATAATGAGCTTCAAAAAGAATCATTTCTTTTGATTTGTCCATCTTAAAAGAGATCAGTCCTGGGTGTTCATTGGAAGAACTGATTTTGAAGCTATAACTCACACTTCAGCCACTTGATGCGAAGAGCTGATTCATTTGAAAAGACCCTGATGCTAGGAAAGATTCAGGTCAGGAGATGAAGGGGATGTCAAAGGATGAGATGGATGGATGGCACCACCGACTCAATGGGCATGAGTTTGAGTAAACTCTAGTAGTTGGTGATGGACAGAGAGGCCTGGGGTGCAGCAGTTCATGGGATCACAGAGTCAGACACGACTGAGAGAATGAACTGAACTGATTGACATGTATTTTGGACTTTTCCCTAAACAAAAGTTTTAAAGTAGTATAAATAAGCCATGTACATGAAAAATACATGATCAATCTGTAATTTCAAAAATTAAAAAATATCCAAATATTCATTGATAAGGCAGTAGTTAAGAAAAGTCCACTCAGTGAAATATTACACTTATACTTTTTTAAGTGATTATTTTTCAATAGGTAAAAATCCTTACTATCCAAATATAAGATGAACTAATGCCAATTATTTGATTTGATATATTAATTAACAAGGGAAACAGTAAGTTATTAAAAAGTGACTCAAAGGAGAACTCAAGGAACAGGCACTTACGTGGACATAAATGTCTTATGCATATTATCTATAGATATGACAGAAATAAAAATAAGCTGCTTAAAATGAAAGCTGCAATATCTGATATAAGAATAAAACGTTTTTAATAGCAAATTAAACATTGTAAAAGGAAAGATAAGTTAATTTGAAATTGAAGCAATAGAAACTACCCAAATTAAAATTCAGAGGATAAAAAGCTCCAATAGCAACAAAAATGAACTGAGTATCGGTGAGTCTTTTGTTAAACTGAGTATCAGTACCAGTCCTGAGTATTCATTGGAAGGACTGATGCTAAAGCTGAAACTCCAAAACTTTGGCCACCTGACTCATTGGAAAAGACCCTGATGCTGGAAAAGGCTGAGGACAGGAAGAGAAGGGGACAACAGAGGATGAGATGGTTAAATGGCATTACCTGTTGGATGGCCATGAGTTTGAGCAAGCTTCAGGAGTTGGTGATGGACATTCAAGTCCGGCATGCTGCAGTCCATGGGGTCACAAAGAGTGGGACACAACTGAACAACTGAACTGAACTGATCAGTGAGTTGTTGGACAATTTCAGATTAGTATAAAAGTTCCTGGAGTTTCTAAAAGGAGAAAAGAAGACAAAAATAAATTGAATAAGTGATGAAAAACTTTACCCAGTATTGAGTAAAACCATGAAAATACATCTACATAAAGGTCAAAATACTCCAACGTCAAGAAGCAGAAGGATTATTTAAATTTTCATTGTAAAAATTGTTTTAATATTAATGAGAATACTACTTCAAGCATTAAAAAGTCTCAAGAACTCATTATCAACAGCTCATTATCCTTTAATCTGTTGGACTTTTTTTTTTTTTTCTGTATTTTGGCTATTGTGACTAATGCTGTGATAAACTTGGAGGCACCTATATATAATTGAAATCCTGTTTACATTTCCTTTGGTATTTCCCCAGAAGTAGAAATCTGGATGGTGTGGTGAGTCTATTTCTAATATTTTGAGAAATCACCATATTGCCTTCCATACTGGTCACACCAATTTTAATTTCTAACAATAATGCATAAAGCTTCTCTTTTCACATCCTTGATAGCACCTGTTATCTCTTGTTTCTTGATGGTAGCCATTCGTCACGTGTGAAGTGGATGTCTCATTGCTGTCTTGATTTCCATTTTCCTGATGTTCAGTGATGTTGAGCATCTTTTCATATCTCTTGATCATTTCAATGTCCTTTACGAAGAAAAGTTTATTTAATTCTTGTTCTTGTTGTTGTTTACATGCTAAGTTGTGTCCAACTTTTTGCGATCTCATGGACCATAGTCCATGGATCCTCGGTCCGTGGCATTTCCAAGAATGCTGGAGTGTGTTGTCATTTCTTTCTTCTTTAGTTTAATTCTTATGTATGTTTTTTAATTCGATTGCTTTTTGGTGTTGTTATTGAGTTGACAGTTCTGTATATCAGTTCAGTTCAGTCGCTCAGTCATGTCTGACTCTTTGCGACCTCATGAACCACAGCACATAGGCCTCCCTGTCCATCACCAATTCCCGGAATCCACCCAAACTTATTTCCATTGTGTCGGTGATACCATCCAACCATCTCATCCTCTGTCATCCCCTTATCCTTCTGCCCTCAATCTTTCCCAGCATCAGGATCTTTTCAAATAAGTCAGCTCTTTGCATCAGGTGGCCAAAGGACTGGAGTTTCATCTTCAGCATCAGTCCCTCCAATGAACGCCCAGGACTGATGTACTTTAGGATGGACTGGTTGGATGTCCTAGCAGTCCAAGGGACTCTCGAGTCTTCTCCAACATCACAGTTCAAAAGCATCAGTTCTTTGGGGCTCAGCTTTCTTTATAGTCCAACTCTCACATCCATACATGACTACTGGAAAAACCATAGCCTTGACTAGACGGACCTTTATTGGCAAAGTAATGTTTCTGCTTTTTAATATGCTCTCTAGGTTGGTCATAACTTTCCTTCCAAGAAGCAAGCTTCTTTTAATTTCATGGCTGCAATCACCATCTGTAGTGATTTTGGAGCCCAGAAAAATAAAGTCAGCCACTGTTTCCACCATTTCCCCATCTATTTGCCATGAAGTGATGGGACCAGATATTTTGGATTATAATGTCTTATCCAGTATATAATTTGCTAATTGTTCCATTTGCTGTACAGTTCTGAGTTTGATGTAATCCTATTTTTAATTTTTTCTTTCACTATTTGTCTTTTTGACATAGTGCCCCCACAATTTATTGCCAAGACCAATATTGATTAACTTTTCTCCTATGGTTTCTTCTAAGAACTTTGTGGTATCATATCTTTTATGCTTAAGTCTTTGATTTATTCCCAGTTAATTTTTGTGGATAGTGTGAGATAGGGGCCCCGTTTCACTGCTTGCAGATGTTTCTCCAGTTTTCTGAACACCATTCCTTGCAGAGACTATCTTTCTCCCATTGGTTGTTCTTGTTTCCTTCATCAAAGTGACTGTGTATGCATGGATTTAATTGTGGGCTCTCTATTCTGCTCCAGTGGTTGATGCATCTATTTTTGTGCCAGAAACATATTATTTTTATTATTATGGCTTTGCAGTGTAGTTTGCTATCTAGAAATGTGATGCCTCCAGCTTTGTTCTTTTTCCTCAGAATTGCTTTGACTCTTCAGGATCTTTTGTGGTTTAACACAAATTTTAGAATTGTTTCTTTTTTTTTTTTTTTTTTTTTTGGTGTGGGGAATGCAATATTCAGTAGATGTACTTTATTTTCTACCCATTTTTTCCATTACGTAAATTGCCACTTTCCATTACATGTATTGTCAGTCAAATTATTCAATCAGTGACACAACCTTAGCCCCATCCCGAACTACAGCCAAAAAATATTGGGACCAAACTTTTAAAAAATTGTTTTGTTGGCAAATAAATAATTTAATGATAGTTTTTACAAATCATGTGTAATTGACTATAGCTCTAGGCTGTTGATGGGTCAGTTCATCTATTTATCAGATAAAGAATAGAATGAAAGCAAACTGGATGAGTTCAAAAGTATGAGATTGGATCTGTGTGAAATTTGGCAAGTTACTTAAATTCTATGAGGCTTGCTTTTTCCAGCTAAAGGGTAAGGGAAGTGAAGTCACTCAGTTGTGTATGACTCTTTGAGATCCCATGGACTGTAGCCTACCAGGCTCCTCTGTATATGGGATTTTCCAGGCAATAGTATTGGAGTGGATTGCCAGTTCCTGCTCCAGGGGATCTTCCCAACCCAGGGATCTAACCCAGGTCTCCCGCATTGTAGACAGACAATTTATCGTCTGAGCCACCAAGGAAGTCAGCTAAAGGGTAGTGATAACAATAACTATATTGCCCAGTTTTTTGTGAGCATCAAATAAATAAGGATAGTGAGTGAGTGAGTGAAGTCGCTCAGTCAAGTCCAACTCTTTGCGACTCCATGGACTGTAGTCTATCAGGCTCCTCCGTCCACGGGATTTTCCAGGCAAGAGTACTGGAGTGGGTTGCCATTTCCTTCTCCATGTTTCTTCTATTTCTATGAATAATGCCTTTAGTATTTTGATAGGGATTGCATTGAATCTGTAGATGGCTTTGGCTAAGGTGGCCATTTTAACAATATTAATATTTATGATCCATAAACATGGGGTTTACTTACATTTGCTTATGTCTTTAATTTGTTTCAGTGAAGTTTTATATATTTTTGTCATTATTTGCTGATCATATTATCCTATAGATAGACAATTAAAAAGAATCAGTCAAAAAACTGTTGGAAATAACTTTAGTAAAGCAGCAAGATACAAAATCAACAAACAGAAATCAAATGAATTCATACCACTAATGGTAAAGCATCTGAAAAAATAAAATAAAGAAATCCCCCACATTCAAAAAGCACCAAAAACACTAAAATACTTCAGAATAAATTTAACCAAGCAAAGGAAAAATTCGTACAACCAAAACTACAAAATATGTAAATCTTTTCAAAAGCGGAATAAGCCTTTTTCCAGAGACTCCGGATTTCACTGCTAAAATGTACTGAGCTCCTTCCCTGGGTCAGTCCTTATCTTGATCTCTTGTTGCCTAGAGATAATATCCTTAAAGCCACAGCTATCTTTCTCCAGGACCTGGGAAACATCTTTTTGAAATGTAGTCATCAAGGAAGAGAGTGCACATATTTTTCAGTTTCTGAGGGAGGGTAGGAACCTAACTTAAGCAGGCACCGCAGCCAAAGTGGCAAAAGTGCCTACTGTCATAATGACATGAGAAGTTTATTTTTACTTTCAATAAAGCCGATTAGCAAGCACAGGTGACCAGTCTAACTGTCTGGTGAAATGGGGATGAACCACATGTGACACACAGTGCTGTCAAGTCGTCTTGCCTGAGGACTAGTTATTATATATTTTGAGAACATTTGTGAAATGGGTTGTATCTTACTGAGTATAAAAAAAGTGTGAGATTTATTTGTCTTTGCAATTTCTTAGCAGATTGCCTGTGTTCTACATCACATTCTACTTAATGCTAACACAAAAATAAAACCAGTGGGAGGGATTATTTAGGAGTATTGGATTAACAGATTCACACAACTATGTACAAAATAAATAAACTACAAAGATTTACTATACGGCACAGAAAAATATATCTGTTATATTGTCATAACCTATAATGGAAAAGAATCTGTAAAACAATATGTATATGTGTGTGTGTGTGTATATATATATATATATATATATACATATAATTGGATCAGTTCAGTTCAGTCACTCAGTCATGTCCAACTCTTTGTGACCCCATGGACTGCAGCATGCCAAGCTTCCCTGTCCATCACCAACTCCCGAAGTTTACCCAAACTCATGTCCATTGAGTTGGTGATGCCATCCAACCATCTTATCCTCTGTCATCCCCTGATCCTCCTGCCCTTAATCTTTCCCAGAATCAGGGTCTTTTCAAATGAGTCAGCTCTTCGCATCAGGTGGCCAAAGTATTGGAGTTTCAGCTTCAACATCAGTCCTTCCAATGAATACCGGGGATTGATCTCCTTTAGAATGGACTAGTTATATCTCCTTGCAGTCCAAAGAGGAGAAGGCAATGGCATCCCACTCCAGTACTCTTGCCTGGAAAATTCCATGAATGGAGGAGCCTGGTAGGCTGCAGTCCATGGGGTCGCTAAGAGTCAGACACGACTGAGCAACTTCATTTCCACTTTTCACTTTCATGCATTGGAGAAGGCAATGGCAACCCACTCCAGTGTTCTTGCCTGGAGAATCTCAGGGATGGCAGAGCCTGGTGGGCTGCCGTCTGTGGGGTCGCATAGAGTCAGACACGACTGAAGCGACTTAGCAGCAGCAGCAGCAGCAGTCCAAAGGACTCTCAATTATATACATATAATGGGATAGACAAAGATTTAGTAGGTACAACACCAAATACATGACCCCATAAAAGAGGAAAAGTTATAATAAGTAGAAAATCATCAAAGTTAGCAGTTTCTGGTCTTTGAAAATCACCATTAGAAAATGAAAGTCAGACAATAGACCAGGAACAGATATTTAGAAATCATATAGGCATCTTCATCTTCTTGTGCTTTGCTTTACTGAGTTTCTTAGGTACTTCTTTCTTTTTTTTTTTTTTTTTTTAAACAAACTAACAGTTTGTGGCAAGTGTACATCCAGCAAGTCTACCTACACCATTTTTTCCAACAGTATTTACTGATCTGTGTCTCTGTGTCACATTTCGGTAATGCTTGTGCTATATCAAACATTTTCTTTACTGTTGTAATTGTTATAGTGGTGTGTGATCAGTAATTTTTGACGTTTACTACCAAAAGAAAAATTGTAGCTTTCCAAAGGCAAGATGTTATTTAGCATTTTTAGTAATGTGGCAGGCATGCATTTAGTATGTGGCATAAATGCATGCACGGTTGTGTCCAACTCTTTGCAACTCCATGGAGTGTAGCCTACTAGGCTCCTCTGTCCATGGACTATTCCAGGCAAGAATACTGGAGTGAGTTGTCATTTCCTACTCCAGGGGATCTTCTCAGTTATGACCCAAAGATCAGACTCTGTGTCTCTTGTGTCTCCTGCATTGGCAGGCAGATTCTTTACCACTGCACCACCTGGGAAGTCTCATTTTTAGTAATAAACTATTTTGAATTAAGGTAGGTACAGTGCTTTTGGGCTTCCAAGGTGGCTCAGTGGTAAAGAATCTACCTGCAATGCGGGAGATGCAGGTTTGATTCCTGGTCAGGAAGATCCCCTAGAAAAGGGAATGGTAACCCACTCTGGTATTCTTGCTTGGCAATCCCATGGACATAGGAGCCTGGTGGGCTACAGTCCATGGGATCACAAAAGAATTGAACACTACTTAATAACTAACCAACAACAGCAAAACGGTGCTTTTAGATATAATACTATTGTGTACTCAATAGGCTACAGTATAGTGTGAAAATAAATTTTATACGCACTGGGAATCAAAACATTTCTGACTTGCTTTACTGTGATATTTATTTTATTTTGGTGGTCTAGAACTAAAACCACAATATCTCCAAGGCATGCTTATGCTGAAATTAGGTGAATTAATAATCCCACTGCAGCTTCAGTGTTTAAGTGAAAGGACTGTTGCTTTACGTCACTTATTTTAAGAATCTCACTGTAAGTCAAAATCCAGAAGTGATAAGCTTAGTGATGAAAGTATTTTGAAAGATGAAATAGCTTAAAAGTTGGGCCTCTGGTACCAAACAGTTAGCCAAGTTTTGAATGCAAAGGAAAAGTTACTGAAGCAAATTAAAAATGAAGCATCATATGTGCTGATGGTCTGAATAGAAGATCAAACTAACCACAATATTCCTTTAAGCCAGTGCCTAGTTCATAGCAATTCCCTAACTTTCTTCATTTCTGTGAATGTTGAGTAAAGTGAGGAAGCTGCAGAAGAAAAGTTTGTAGCTAGCAGAGGCTGGTTCATGAGGTTTAAGGAAAGAGGCTGTCTCCATCATGTAAAAGTGCAATGAGAAGCAGCAAGTGGTGATGGAGAAGTTCAGCAAGTTATCCAGAATATCTAGCCAAGACAATCAAATGAGAGTGACTGCAGTAAACAGATTTTTAATGTAGATCAAGAAACCTTGTATTGGAAGAAGATGCCATTTAGGACTTCGATAACAAGGGAGGAGAAGTTAATGCGTAGCTTTAAAGCTTCAAAAGAGGCTGATTCTTCTTTTAGGGGCTAATTCAGCTGATGATTTTTAGTTGAGCCCAATGCTCATGTACCATTCGGAAAATCCCAGGGCCATTAAGAACACTATTGATAGAATGTATAAAACAGATAACTAAGGAGAACCTACTGAATAGCACAAGGAACTCTACTCAATACTCTGTGGTGACCTAAATGGGAAGGAAATCCAAAAAGGAGAGCATATGTGTATATGTATAGCTAATTCACTTTGCTATACAGTAGAGATTAGCACAACCTTGTAAAGCAACTATATTCCATTAAAAATAAAAATATAAAAGAAAATAAAAATAAAAGTTAAGTTCACTTCTAACAAAATGAGATAAATTGCTTTAATTGAAAAAAGAAGCAAAACTATGCTAAATCTATTCTCCCTATGATCTATAAAAAGAACAGCAAACCCTAGATGATAGCACATCTCTTGACAATATGGTTTGCCAAATATTTGAAGCCTGCAGTTGAGAATAACTGCTCAGAAAAAAAAAATCAAAATATTACTGTTCATTGACAGCACATCTGGTCACTTAAGAGCTGTGATAGAGACATAGAGTAAGATCCATGTTGTTTTCATGCCTGATGACACAACATCCATTTGGCAGTCCATTGTTCAAGAAACAATTTTGGCTTTCAGCCTCATTAATTAATAAATATATTTTATAAAGATATAGCTGCCATGGATTGTAATTCCTCTGATGGATCTGGGGAAAGTCAACTGAAGATGTTATTGAAAGGATTCACCATTCTAGATGCCCATAAGTACAATCATGATTAAGAGAAAAAGGTCAAAATATCAACATAAACAGGGATTTGGAAGAAGTTGACTATGAGCCTCATGGATGATTTTGAGGAATTCAAAGTGGTGGAAATAGCAAGAGAACTCAAAAGTGGAGCCTAAATATGTGACTGAATTGCTACAATCTCATGAGAAAAAAGAATGAGGAGTTGCTTCTTAATCATGAGCAAAGAAGGTGGTTACTTGAGATGGATTCTGTTCACAGTGGAGATGCTGTAAATATTGTTGGAATTATAGCAAAGGATTTAGAATATTACATAAACTTAGTTGATAAATCAGCTTCAGGTTTTGAGGGGACTAACTCCAGTTTTGAAAGAAGTTTTACTGTGACTAACATACTATCAAATAGCTTCGTATGCTATAAAACAACTTTTCATGAAATGAAGAGTCAATTGCTGGGGCAAACTTCATTGCTGTCTAATATTATGAGATTCCTAGAGCCACCCTAGCCTTCAGCAACCACCATTCTGATCAGTCAGCAACAATCAATATCAAGACAAGACTCTCTACTAGCAAAAATATTATGACTTACTGAAGCTTCAGATGATCCTAAATATGTTTTCGCAATAAAATATTTTAATGAAGGTATATATATATATTATTAGACATAATGCTTTTATATACTTAGATTGTAGAGTGGTGTAAGCATAATCTTTACATGCATGGGAAAATAGGGAAGGGATTCTAGGTGTGAGGTTTATGAGAACTTCTCGACTCATCTTTGTAATTTTTTTGTTTGTTTTTCTAAAACTATTTATTTTTAAATGGTCTTTATATAACTTCCATAATATCCAACCATTTTACTCCTAGATAAGAAGGAAATGGCAACCCACTCCAGTATCCTTGCTTGGAAAATCTCATGGACAGAGGAGTCTGGTTAGCTGCAGTCCATGGGGTTGCAAAGAGTTGGGCACAACTAACACCACTACTACTAATATAAATTGAAGCATATACAAAAAACTTTATACATACCAAAAACTGTATACATATTTTAGCAACTTTATTTAAAATAGGCAAAAAGTGAAAACTGTAAAAATATCCATTAACAAGTGAATAAATAAACAGAGTATGGTCTATCTATACAATACAACTCAACCACTCAAAAGAATGAACTATTAATACATACAACAATATTGATGAAAGTAGTTATGCCAATGAAATATATTATATACTGTATGATTCTGTTTGGGGGAATTCTGTAAAATGCATACCTTGTCTAGAGACAAAGCAGATTAGTAAATACCAAAGGACTGTGCATAGGGATAGGAAGCAAGAGGAACAAATTGCAAAAGGATAAATGGAAGTTTTGGGAGGCAGCAAATATGATGTTTTTAGTAATGGCTTAACATTTTTATAGACCTATCAAACTTATCAAACTATATAACTTAAACACATGATATTTATTGTATGTGAACTATGGCCCCCAGTAAGTCTATAAAAAGTGAAACTAAGGAGCTGATAGAACTCAAAATCTGGGCTAAAAATATAATTGTATAAATAACTGAGCATTTCACCTCAACTGCAAATCACTTAAAGTTTTATTCTCCCAAATTTTTGCTTACTGTATGTTATTTTACCAAGATTAAATGGAGAACTTTTGCCTAGATTTTTGTAACATTTTTATTAAAATGACTACAAACAGGAATTAATTTCTCTAAACATATTTTTGAAATAATTGTCAGTAACATTTTTCATTCAACAAACAAAATCATATCTTTCCAGAGAACTTCACTTAAAGTACATTAGTATTCATAATCTATTTGAAAATCACAACAGTAGTCATTTTTTCTACTAAGACTGTCAGGAGCCAGCATGGGGAATCCCGCCTGTGGCAAAGGTCATGAGGAAAGAGGCCTGACAAAACGCAAAGGTGGGATCCAGCCTCAGGGGTCCCCTTGGATTTTCTCGAGCATCTACCCCCCAAAACCAGAGTCTACCTGCTTTACTGTGTTATGCTTTCCATCTACTCTTCTGACATTACAGGGGGGCTGTCCCCCCACCACCTTTTTCTGGAAAAAGTTAATTTAGAGCTTTTAGATAATAAATCTCCTGGGCATAATAAAACAGTTTCAATCCAGAAACCCCTCTGATGGATTTCTAGCCTGCCTGACAGGTTTGTCTGGACTCTTGGAGCTGTGCATGTGATTGTTTGTGGCCTCCCGACTGCAAGAGGCACAGGAAACTTAAAACATCCTAGGAATGTAGTGGCTTCTGAGGAGTCAAAATCATTAGAATAGGACTGATTAAGGGTTTCATTGTTGAGCCAATACTTGCTGCCAAGTTTTCATATCTTTTATTTGTTGATATAGTGGTATGTAGAAAAAACAGGTAGTAGCCCTGATATTAGCAACTTTAGATCTTTGAGTTAAGTATCTTCTTTGTTATAACCCACTGCACCTTTGTTCTACAGGGATGTAACTTTATTTAGTGCTTTGAGAGTGATGCAGATTAAAGAAAAACACTTCAAGGAAAATGAGATTAACATTCATTAAGGAAGAGACCCATGAACTGCTAACAGGCCTCTTGGCCAGAAGATAATGTAAATCACCTGAGACCTTTTGTATACAGAAAGATATGCAGAAAGAAAGCCTGGTATCAATAAGGGTCAGGACTGCTGCCCCTGCATGACTCTGTATCTTCCATTATGTAAAACTTAGGGTATATAATCACCTTTTGAAAATAAAGTTATAGCGTTTTTTGCCCAAGCTTGGCCTCCCCCATGTCAACTCTTTCTCCCTCTCCCTCCTACTCTTTTTCAGGCTGATCCCTTGGAACACAGAGGCTCGCCGTGGTGTCTACTTATTTGCCTGGGCTTCTCAGACCCACGCGAGAAGGACCCCAAGGCAGGGCACTCTCCACTATTCAAGCGGGCACCAGTGGCCTACGTAGATGGTGCAAGTTTCTTGTCTTGAGACTTTATTAGCTTTCCGTGTAAACCAAGGAATATCAGCCTCTTTTCTCCTCTATTTTTTCACTACATTATTCTTCCCTAATCTCTCTTTAAATTTTTAATTAATCTCTCTTTAGTCGCCAACTCCGTCCCCACTTCAAATTCCCTGGATCCACTGGGGCTGGACCCCGGCATAAGACATTTTATTTTCCTTTTTAAATGCAAGTATATTATTTGAGAGGATGAGCACATTAAATCATTAGCAGCATTAGAAATATGGTTCAATTAGCTCAGTAGTCTCCTTCCAGAAGGAATTAGGTGGAGCTAATGGTATAAGGGTATTGGTAGTCAGAACAAAAAGTAATTAACTTAGAAGAATAAGCTTACTGTAACCATTTTGGTAAACAGCTGAATGGGAGACATCAGAAAACCTAATTATTTACCAGGGTGGGTACCAAAGGAATTAGGACTAGTCAAAATCGTATATAAAACATCCTAGACCATGATCGTAATTTAGCATACAGGTTGTTTCATCCTTAGCCTTTTAAAAAATATATACATTTTCTTTAAAGTGTAGAATTTTTAAACATTTGAAAGCATAACTGTTATATCAAATCTGGAAAGTTTACACCAGTAACATTCATTTTTTGTCCTCTACCTCTGAATAGTCAAGGCTATGGTTTTTCCTGTGGTCATGTATGGATGTGAGAGTTGGGCTGTGAAGAAGGCTGAATGCCGAAGAATTGATGCTTTTGAACTGTGGTGTTGGAGAGAGAAGACACTTGAGAGTCCCTTGGACTGCAAGGAAATCGAACCAGTCCATTCTGAAGGAGATCAGCCCTGGGATTACTTTGGAAGGAATGATGCTAAAGCTGAAACTCCAGTACTTTGGCCACCTCATGCGAAAAGTTGACTCATTGGCAAAGACTGATGCTGGGAGGGATTGGGGGCAGGAGGAGAAGGGGACGACAGAGGATGAGATGTCTGGATGGCATCATGAACTCAATGGACGTGAGTCTGAGTGAACTCCGGGAGTTGGTGATGGACAGGGAGGCCTGGCATGCTGCGATTCATGGGGTTGCAAAGAGTCGGACATGACTGAGTGACTGAACTGAACTGAATTGAACCTCTGAATATAAATGCTTTATTTGCCAGGCTAGAAACATTCAGAATTTTTATATTATAGAGCTTAAAAATTCTCTCACGCCATTTTAGGTTTGAGGCAATATCCTCATTCATGTTTTAGTCAATATATTTATAGAATTTCTCTTCTGCTCCAGGACTAGGGTAATAATGGAGACATAAATTTAAAGTACTAAGTTTTTGTTTCAACTGTCATTTGATTTGTGTATTCAGTTTTGGAATTTGAATTGCAAATCAAACCTGAAACACAAAATGACCTTAAATTGGATTTGGTGTTAACATTTGAAATGTGTTATTATGTCTTAATGTATTTTAAACCAATGTTATATTTGATATAGGAAAATATAATTTCTAATCACGAGTTACACAAAAATTGACAGAACTAGTGAGGATTAAAATCTCTAGCGAAAGAAATGTATGATTCCTAAAAGTAGACATAATTGTATAATTAATTTTAGTTTCTTTTTTTTTCTACTTTAAATTTTTGCTCTTATTCTGGAATAAAAAATTGTGTTTTGAAAAACCTAAGCAATTGGTTTGTAGGAAGTGATCTGCATCTCATTCATTGACAACAGATGACATTCTTGGACACAGTTCCTGTCAATTATGGATATATTCCCAGTGATACTTTTAAGAGAGACAGGGGTCTCAGAGAGTAGTAAGTATGTGTGTAAATTTCAAATAACAGAAGCAAAAGGGTTTTTTTTTTTTTAATGGAACCAAGATTTTCTTAAATTTATAAATATTTGTTTATGATAACAGGTGCCAGATATGTTTAGCAACTTGTTATGTAATTAAGCTGAATTATGTACAGCAGCATATTTCATTTGAAGAAAAAGAAGGAAAAAATCTATATGCATGCTGATAATAAAGATGAAGTGTTATATACAGGAATAGTTAACCAAGCTCAAGAGTACACACACACACACACACACACACACACACACACACTTACATATATGTGTATATATATATGTGTACATATATATATATATATATACACATATGTGAAAGTGCATCTAAAAATACATATATGTAGATATATACTTCAATTTTGGTAGGAACAACTATAAATTAAGAGACTTAATTCTGCCTGTTGCAAATAAATTCACTCAGTTTTATTTCATCATGTAGATTATTTTCACTGGATATAGAATTCCAGTTTGGTGGTTCTTTTCCTGAAGTATTAAAACTTACTATGCCTCTTTTGGCCCCCATGGTTTCCTTGGAGAAATTCTGTTTTTTAAATTGGTTTTGGGTTAGATATCAATTCTCTACCTCCTTTCAAAGTATTTCTTTTGCCTTTCATTTTTCAAACTACAACTCTGATGTGCCTTGCAGAGAATATTACTCTGCTTATTAAAAGTTTAGCTTCTTGAATCTGTAGATTTATGTCTTTTGCCAAATTTGGGAAGTTTAACCCCTTTATTTCTTCAAGTACCTTTTCAATTTCACCTTCTTTCTCTTGTTATTGCTGGAATTCAATAAAGTGTTAGGTCTTTCATTATACTTCCCACAGGTTCCAAGAAGCTCTGTTTACTCATTTTATTTTTTTAATTGATTTCCTGGCTCTTGTTTGGATTGGGTAACTCGTTGTTTTCTTTTAATAGGTCTCTGATTTGTTCCTTGTGCATCATTCTGCTGTTAAAGCCAATGTTTAATTTGTATGACCATGTGTGGAGGAGTATTGTATTTTTAGTTTTAAATTTTCTGGTTTTAAACTGTTTCTTTATTAAGTATTATATTTCTCTGCTGACACTTTTTTTTGCTAAAACCTTAAATCATTTGTTTCATTTATGTTCACAATTGTTTGTTGAACACTTTTGTGATAGGTTTTTAAAAACAATGTTAGATAATTCAAAATTTCTATTATCTAGGTTTTGGGTCTTTTTCATTCAAGTTGTCAGTTCAGTTAGTCAGTTCAGTCTCTCAGTCATGTCCGACTATTTGAGATCCCATGAACTGCAGCATGCCAGGCCTCCATGTCCATCACGAAGTCCCAGAGTCTACTCAAACTCATGTCCATCGAGTCAGTGATGCCATCCAGCCATCTCATCCTCTGTCGTCTTCTTCTCCTCTTGCCCCTAATCCCTCCCAGCATCAGAGTCTTTTCCAATGAGTCAACTCTTTGCATGAAGTGGCCAAAATATTGGATATTCAGCTTTAGCATAAGTCCTTCCAAAGAACATCCAGGATTGATCTCTTTTAGAATGGACTGGTTGTATCTCCTTGCAGTCCAAGGGACTCTCAAGAGTCTTCTCCAACACCACAGTTCAAAAGCATCAGTTCTTCAGCGCTCAGCTTTCTTCACAGTCCAACTCTTACATCTATACATGACCACTGGAAAAACCATAGCCTTGACTAGATGGACCTTAGTTGGCAAAGTAATGCCTCTGCTTTTGAATATGCTATTTAGGTTGGTCATAACTTTCCTTCCAAGGAGTAAGCATCTTTTAATTTCATGGCTGCAAACACCATCTGCAGTGATTTTGGAGCTCCCCAAAAATAAAGTCTGACACTGTTTCCACTGTTTCTCCATCTATTTGCCATGAAATGATGGGACCAGATGCCAAGATCTTCGTTTTCTGAACGTTGAGCTTTAAGCCAACTTTTTCACTCTCCTCTTTCACTTTCATTAAGAGGCTTTTTAATTCCTCTTCA
>SJYA01001230.1:288072-299271 GCA_006410615.1 Neotragus moschatus | reverse complement strand
AGCGCTCAGCTTTCTTCACAGTCCAACTCTTACATCTATACATGACCACTGGAAAAACCATAGCCTTGACTAGATGGACCTTAGTTGGCAAAGTAATGCCTCTGCTTTTGAATATGCTATTTAGGTTGGTCATAACTTTCCTTCCAAGGAGTAAGCATCTTTTAATTTCATGGCTGCAAACACCATCTGCAGTGATTTTGGAGCTCCCCAAAAATAAAGTCTGACACTGTTTCCACTGTTTCTCCATCTATTTGCCATGAAATGATGGGACCAGATGCCAAGATCTTCGTTTTCTGAACGTTGAGCTTTAAGCCAACTTTTTCACTCTCCTCTTTCACTTTCATTAAGAGGCTTTTTAATTCCTCTTCACTTTCTGCCATAAGGGTGGTGTCATCTGCATATCTGAGGTTATTGATATTTCTCCTGGCAATCTTGATTCAAGTTGCAATTTTGCTTAATTTCAGTAATATGGGTGATTTTTTTTTTTTCTCACTCTGGCTATTATAAGACTGGCATTTATTACATATTGCATTTAATCTGTCTTTCTCTGACAGTTTTGTCAGGGAAAGGGAATAGGAATTGAAGTCCAGTTTTCTCACTCTGCCTCTGTTGATTGATACTTGTCAAGAGTGATGAAATCCTCATTACTGCTGTACTGGGTAAGGGTAGAAGTTCTGGCACATTCCTAGACTTTTGCAGATACTATCCTAACTGGGAAGGTTAGGAATGTCTTGTTACTGCTCCTCTTATGGCCTCTTCTGACATCATAGGGACTTTTTGTTGCTTGGCAAGGATGAAAATCCTTACATTCCAGTAGGCCTCCTCCAAAGCCAAGCCAGCATGAAAGTGGAGGATCATCTCCTTACTGCTGGGTGACAGTAGAAATCCAAGTTATCTTCATGGTATCAACTGATACAGGAGAGGGAAGAGGTATTATTGCCCAGTAACAATGAAAATTTCAGCTTCTTACTGGGCATTCTCTGATACTATTTCAATTGGCAAGTGAGTGGCTCATTATAGCCAGGTAAACATGGAAGTCCAGATTCCCTAGGTGGCCTTTACTGGTACAGTGGAGTGGGACTACATTTGGTAACTGTACAGAAGTTATGGTCTAGACTTTCTCTGTCTTGCTAGATTATCTTATTCCTAGTCTTTTAGTAGGAGAAAGAAGATTTTTACCATTTTATTTTTGCTGTTGTTTGCTCATTTGTTTTTGTCTCTGCCCATTGATGTTTCTAGTTTGCAAGCCAGTTGCTTCAAGTCTAAATCTAGGATAAATGAGGCAAAGTGAAAATCCAGAAAACTCACCATTGTATTGTTTCTTATGTCTTAAGGTCCTTAGGTTGTCTTCTTTCTTCTTTTTAACTTTCATATCCTTATTATTATTGTTTTATATATAATACACAAGGGTTTTAGTTGAAGGTAACTTTAAAAATAGAAGAACAAGAATCAATTTCACCTTTCTGTCAGAGGAAATCGATTGTGTTCTTTTGAAACAGTATTTTTTACAGTGTTTAGTGCTTTATATATACTGGCAGTTATTTCAATGCAATGGGCATTTCACTTAATATGAAATTTTTCATAAAATTTAGACTCTCTTGCCTGTGTGTACTGGTGAGAAAGAGAATCAAAATTTTTGACCAGATTATTTGCTGATATCTAGACTACTTGATTCATCCAGAAAATTTATTTTTTATTCATTATAAATGTAGTACCATTATCTCAATTTTCAAAATCATATTGAACTGATGTCTAGATAAATATATTTTTGATCAGTATTTCTTTCAGACTGCAAGTTGAGATTATCCAAATTAAACTTCCGTTAGTTTAATTTTAAGTTTATTATCATACTTTTCCTATTCTTTTTGTTCTTTGTTGATACATTTGGAGTACCAGTTGCAGTGTAGAAACTCCATGGTAGGGACTTGCTTTATTTGCTAGCTAAACAGAGGCCTCGCTTGGTACAAGGTCATTCTCATTTTTTTTTTTTTTAAGAATCAATATTTGGTTTATGGTGCTTTTAATAGACAGCAAATACACTGAATGAGATTTTATATTATTATAAGATTATAGTATCTTCAATATATTTATATCAGAATATTTCATTGGTTATGTCTTTGAGCTATAACTCTAATAAATAAATGTTTTCTGGATTATTTTAAAAATTACTTGTATAAAAAAAATAAATATAGGAACATTCTTTGATAAAACTAGTCCTNGACAGCAAATACACTGAATGAGATTTTATATTATTATAAGATTATAGTATCTTCAATATATTTATATCAGAATATTTCATTGGTTATGTCTTTGAGCTATAACTCTAATAAATAAATGTTTTCTGGATTATTTTAAAAATTACTTGTATAAAAAAAATAAATATAGGAACATTCTTTGATAAAACTAGTCCTTGTCAGACACGACTGAGCGACTTCACTTTCACTTTTCACTTTCATGCATTGGAGAAGGAAATGGCAACCCACTCCAGTGTTCTTGCCGGAGAATCCCAGGGATGGGGGAGTCTGGTAGGCTGCCATCTATGGGGTCGCACAGAGTCGGACACGACTGAAGCGACTTAGCAGCAGCAGCAGCAGCAGCACTTATCCACAAGTGACATGCTTTTGCAGAAACCAAAAGTTTTCTCATTCAATCACTAGTTTATACAAAAAGGCATTTATTGATCATAAGGAATACACCCACTCTTAATTTAAACATGGGTCAACTATTGGAAATTACAAGGTGATATTCTCACTATTCAAATTAGCAAAGGGAATCATGGAATCTTAAAGTAGAGAACAGCATCCATCTAACTGCTGGTATTAGATTTGATATCCCTATCTTAAAGATGTACAAAAATCTCAAGTAAATGCTTGTTCCTGTGAATTTAATTTCAATTACATTCTGAAAATAAGAACATTTTCTTTTCTAACTTCTATCTTTCTTATTTAATAAAACTGTTGTTCTCTGAACTTCATTTTGCATGATTTTGTAAAGAAATTTAAAGTACTCTTGTTAACTTTGTAGAAAGATGATT
Source organism: Neotragus moschatus (assembly GCA_006410615.1). Taxonomy (NCBI): domain Eukaryota; kingdom Metazoa; phylum Chordata; class Mammalia; order Artiodactyla; family Bovidae; genus Neotragus; species Neotragus moschatus. The sequence continues at coordinate 296,237 of SJYA01001230.1, read as the reverse complement.
TAAATAATTATTAAATGTGCTTAATGATTCTGTAATTTGATAAAATATGGTCTGATTTAGTAATACACATTTCTTGATTGTTTTATATATCAGTCATTTCATAAAATATATTAGCTCAGTTAATTTTTAAAATAATCCCATAATATAAGAACACGATTATCTCAGTTTTACAGAAAATAATCAGATTTCTATAAATTAAGTAATTTGCCCAATATTAAACAGCTATTATTTTAAAAACCCAATCCATGTCTGTATTGTCCCAGAGTATAAATTTTTAAAATCCATAATATACTGCCTAAGTACCAATCCAAAGGAATTACTATAGGACTTTGTTAAGGCATTTTAAGGTATTCACTTTAAAGTGGGAAAATGAAGTTCTGGGGTATTAGATATAGTTACAATTTGTCCTTCAGCACAGGTTAGAGTCTAATTTACCATGGGTCATGTAAAATACCTAGAAATAAAAACCAACCTAGAGCTATAAAATAAAAAGTGACCTTTAAAATCTGATATTGCAGACAAACAACTTTTGCCTCTGGAGGTTGTTGAAGGACAAAATAGGGATAGGAAAATTCACTCATATGTCCTCATATACATGTCACTGTTTCTAGCCAGCCAGTAGCCACTAGAATTAAGAGGCTATAGCTGCTGAAAATAGAATGCATTTTCTATATTTCTGAGACTTCAGAAAGCCACCTAAACTTCTTTACATTGGAAAAGACTAACAGAAACCAGCAGTTTCTAATAGTGGTCTCACAATGAAGACAGTCAGTAGATGGTTCCAAGACACTCTTTATCCATTCTTTTTCCAGTCCTTTCACCCTCTGAAATAAAACACTAGGTTTCAAGAAATCTAATTGAATCACTATTGAAAACTACATTAATTACAACACAGAAAAGCTGCTGCCTGTACTTTGAATCCTAATTTAATTAATGCAGTTAATAGCATTTCCCATATAATCATTGAAATATAACAGAGGAACCAATACGAAATACCATAAGTTATCTCAGCATACTGACAAGATTTCCAAATTGTCTTGTTCAGAAACCGTCATATTCACGGGCATTTGGAAATTATTGCACATGCAAATTTCAGGCATATACTTTAGAAATTTTAGTTTCAGAAAGCTTGGGGTGAAACCCAAGAAAGAATTTTTAAGAAGTAAAACAGCTGGTTCTTATGCAGATGTTAGAGAAACATTTTCCTGGAGCTGGGTCTAGGCAGACGACTTTCCTTTGATTGGTTATGCATATCTAGATATATTTTCATAAATGTAACATTTAAATTTCTAAGTTAATAGTTTCTTTGCAAGTATAAAATGTTATGTTATAATTATAAAACCACATCTAGAGGCCATCAGTATTGCTTTCACTGAAATGCTTGCCTTACGTGCCAGTCTGGTCGGACAAGTAAGTTAATCATAGACTGACTTGATAATTTCAACTAATTGTGTATATGTTTGCAGAGTGTAGACAAGAGAAAAGGGTTAAAGATTATTTCTTATATCCCTTATTAAAATGGAATACCAATATTACAGGCATGTTATTAATGTGTTCACCATTGGAAAAGACTAACAGAAACCAGCAGCTTCTAATAGTGGTTGCACAATGAAGTCAGTAGATGATTCCAAGACAATCTTTATCCATTCTTTTTCCAGTCCTTTCACTCTCTGAAATAAAACACTAGGCTTCAAGAATGAAACCATTAACATTACGAAATCTAATTGCAATGACTTTTTTTTTTTGATCTACAGAATTCTTTTTTATTTATCTACAGAATTCTTGCTTGCATTATTTCCCTTGTTTTTCTCCACTTTTATTGAGTATGACATATAATAGTGTATTAGTCCAATGTGTACAACATGATTTGCTATATGTATATATGACAAAATGATTATTACAACAAATTTAGTTACAGACAACCACCTCACAAAGCTACAATTTTTATTTCCTGTAATGAGAACTTTTAAGATCTACTCTTTTAGCAACTTTCAAATATTTAGTACTCTATTAGTAACTATAGTTACCACGCTTCATATTACATTCTCAAGCTTTTATTGTCATATAATTGAAAATTTATGCCTTCTGATCAACTTCACCAGTTACACTTCATCTGCCTTCACATTTCTCCTTTGCTCTTATGAATTTATGTTTCTTTTTTTTTAACTTTAAGATGCCACATATAAGTGAGTTCATTCAGATTTCCTGTCTGATTTTTTCACTTAGCATAAGGCCTTTGAGATCCACCCATATTGTCAAAAATAGCAGGAATTTCTCCTTTTTTATACTCCCAAAATATTTCACTGTAGACATATACCACATTTTCTTTATCCATTCATCTGTTGATCAACACTCAGATTGTTTTCATGTCTTAGCTATTGTAAATAATGCTGCAACAAGCACAGGACTGCAAATATCTTTTTGAGATAGTTTCTCATTTGAGAAAATATGGTGGGTAAGCTTCCAGACATATATTTTGGCAATGATTTTTTTTGGATTTGACATCAAAAGCAAAGGCAACAAAAGTAAAAATAAAATGAGACTACATCAAACTAAAGGGCTTCTGGGCAACAAAGGAAAGCATCAACAAAATGAAAAGACAACCTACAGAATGGGAGAAAAGATTTGCAAATCAGATATTTAATAAGATGTTAATACCCCCAATATATAAAGAACCCATATACTGCATTAGGAAAAAAAAAAAAAAAGCTAGCTTAGAAATGGGCAGAGCACCTGAATAGATATTTTTCCAGAGAAGACATACAGATGGTTAACAGACACATGAAAAGATGCTCAACATCAGTAATCATCAGAGAAATGCAAATCAAAACCACAATGAGATATCACCCACGCCTGCCAAAATAGCCATTATCAAAGAGACAACAAATAACAAATGTTGACAAAGATTTGTAGGATAAGGGAACCCTTGTGCACTATTTGTGGGAAGGTAAACTGGTGCAACAATTTGGAAACCAGTTCAGAGGTTCCTCCAAAAATTAAAAATACAACTATAGTAATTCCACTTCTGGATATGCAATGACTTTTGAAAACAACATTTAGTTCAGTTCAGTTCAGTCTCTCAGTCGTGTCCGACTCTTTATGACCCCATGAATTGCAGCACGCCAGGCCTCCTTGTCCATCACCAACTCCCGGAGTTAACTCAGACTCACATCTATCGAGTCAGTCATTAATGACAACACAGAAAAGCTGTCACTTGAAATAAATGTATTAAAATATTTCACTGAAAGCTACTACCAAACTGAGAAGAAACATAAAGATGTGGAACCTGGGTCCAAACATGTTTGTGAAATATTTCAATATTCTACAATTACTCCTGAAATATATCAAAACTCTGTTCTAAAACACCTGACAACAGCTAAGCTTTTATCGTAAGATTTATTTGCACTGTATCCTTCGGAAATAATGCCTGATGAACAATCGTAACTGTAACCAGTTTTTCTATAAAACAATTATAAGTAATTTTATTGTCCAGAGGTTCTTTAGTTCCTCTTCAGTTTCTGCCATTAGGTATCATCTGCATATCTGAGGTTGTTGATATTTCTCCTGGCCAGCTTGATTCCAGCTTGTGCTTCATCCAGTTTGATATTTTGCATGATGTACCCTGCATACAAGTTAAACAAGGAGTTCAGTTCAGTCGCTCACTTGTGTCCAACTCTCTGAAACCCCATGAATCACAGCATGCCAGGCCTCCCTGTCCATCACCAACTTCTGGAAGTCACTCAAACTCATGTCCATCGAGTCGGTGATGCCATCCAGCCATCTCCTCCTCTGTCGTCCCCTTCTCCTCCTGCCCCCAATCCCTCCCAACATCAGAGTCTTTTCCAATGAGTCAACTCTTCTCATAAGGTGGCCAAAGTACTGGAGTTTCAGCTTTAGCATCATTCCTTCCAAAGAACACTCAGGACTGATCTCCTTTAGAATGAACTTGTTGGATCTCCTTGCAGTCCAAGGGACTCTCAAGGGTCTTGTCCAACACCACAGTTCAAAAGCATCAATTCTTCGGCACTCAGCCTTCTTCACAGTTCAAATCTCACATCCATACATGACCACTGGAAAAACCATAGCCTTGACTAGACGGACCTTAGTTGGCAAAGTAATGTCTCTGCTTTTGAATATGCTATCTAGGTTGGTAATAACTTTCCTTCCAAGCAGTAAGCACCTTTTAATTTCATGGCTGCAATCACCATCTNCAGTTCAAATCTCACATCCATACATCACCACTAGAAAAACCATAGCCTTGACTAGACGGACCTTAGTTGGCAAAGTAATGTCTCTGCTTTTGAATATGCTATCTAGGTTGGTAATAACTTTCCTTCCAAGCAGTAAGCACCTTTTAATTTCCTGGCTGCAATCACCATCTGCAGTGATTTTGGAGCCCCCCCAAAATAAAGTCTTACACTGTTTGCACTGTTTCCCCATCTATAACCCATGAAGTGATGGGACCGGATGCCATGATTTTTGTTTTCTAAATGTTGAGCTTTAAGCCAACTTTTTCACTCTCCACTTTTACTGTCATCAAGAGGCTTTTTATTTCCTCTTCACTTTCCACCATAAGAGTGGTGTTATCTGCATATCTGAGGTTATTAATATTTCTCCTGGAAATCTTGATTCCAGCTTGTGTTTTTTCTAGCCCAGCGTTTCTCCTGAAGTGCTCTGCATATAAGTTAAATAAGCAGGGTGACAATAGACAGCCTTGACGTTATCCTTTTCCTATTTGGAACCAGTCTGTTGTTCCATGTCCAGTTCTAATTGTTGCTTCCTCGCCTGCATACAGGTTTCTCAAGAGGCAGGTCAGGTGGTCTGGTATTCCCATCTCTTGAAGAATTTTCCANGTCCAGCGTTTCTCATGATGTACTCTGCATAGAAGTTAAATAAGCAGGGTGACAATATACAGCCTTGATACACTCCTTTTCCTATTTGGAACTAGTCTGTTGTTCCATGTCCAGTTCTAACTGTTGGCTTCCTGACTTGCATACAGATTTCTCAAGAGGCAGGTCAGGTGGTCTAGTATTCCTATCTCTCTCAGAATTTTCCAGTTTATTGTAATCCACACAGTCAAAGGCTTTGGCATAGTCAGTAAAGCAGAAATAGGTGTTTTTCTGGAACTCTCTTGCTTTTTCCATGATCCAGAGGATGTTGGCAATTTGATCTCTGGTTCCTCTGCCTTTTCTAAAACCAGCTTGAACATCTGGAAGTTCACGGTTCACGTATTGCTGAAGCCTGGCTTGGAGAATTTTGAGCATTACTTTACTAGCATGTGAGACGAGTGCAATTGTGTGGTAGTTTGAGCATTCTTTGGCATTGCCTTTCTTTGGGATTGGAATGAAAACTGACCTTTTCCAGTCCTGTGGCCACTGCTGAGTTTTCCAAATTTGCTGGCATATTGAGTGCAGCACTTTCACAGCATCATCTTTCAGGATTTGAAATAGCTCAAGTGGAATTCATCACCTCCACTAGCTCTGTTCATAGTGATGCTTTCTAAGGCCCACTTGACTTCCCATTCAGGATGTCTGGCTCTAGGTGAGTGGTCACACCGTCGTGATTAGTAGGACACATTTCCAAAGGAGGAAAAGTGTATATAGTGAAGTGTCTGTCCTGTCCTTCCTCTGCACCTGCCTAGTTCTCTTTTCCAGGGGAGCCGGCTTTCTTGAATCCTACCTGTTCACCCAGTGAGATCCTGGATGTTTACAAGGAAGTTTGTGTCCCCCTTTTTTTTTCTTCTTTCTTCTTTTTACACAGATGATAGCGTGTGACCCACACCTTTCCGCATCTTGCTTTTCTCATTTAATAATTCATCTTGCCTATCATTCCACATTAGGATATAAGGAACATTCTTATCTTTTTACATCTGCATACCCTTCCATTGCTTGGGTATACTCTGGTTTATTGAACTTCTTTTCTTTTTGTGGGCATTTGAGTTGATTCTGATCTTTTAAAGTTGTGATGTTTTATTATGGAAAATTCAAGTGTGATGAACACCAGTGGGCCGACCACCAGCTATAATTTCAGACCAAGCTTGTTTTGACTGTACCCCTTCTGCCAACCCTCCTCTTCCTTGTATTATGTTAGAGTAAGTCCCGGACATTTTATCGTTTCACCTGGAATTGTTTTAGTATAGATTACCTGGAGAATCCACATGGACAGAGAAGCCTGGCGGGCTACAGTCCATGGGGTCCCAAATAGTCAGACACAACTGAGTGACTACACACAGCACACAACACACAAAAAGAATTAAAAGTAATACCAGCATCACACCTAACACAATTAACAATAATTCCTTAATGCCATTAAATCTATCTTTTGTGCACTGCCATGGGTAAAACAGTTAGGTAGCGAGAACCTACTGTATGGTGCAGGGAGCTCGGCTCTCTGCTGTGTGGTGACCTAGGTGGGTGGGATGGGAGAAAGATCCAGGAGGGAGGGGATGTATGTATACATACAGCTGATTCACTTTGCTCTACAGCAGAAACTAACACAACATTGTAAAGCAGCTATACTCAAATTAAAAAAGAAAATGTATATATAACCCCTGTGGCAACCAACAGCCTGACTCATGCTTCATTCCACATGTGTGAATGAAGCTGTAACATACTTTTTTCGAGGTATGTTGAGCTAAAGCGTGCCTTTTTAATATAATAGACATCACCATTTTGCACTCAAAGAGATTGTACTAATTTACACTTCTACCAGCAAAGATTCAGAGGATCTGCTTCCTCTTGGCTTTATCTATAGAGGATGTTATCACATTTCTTGATCTTTACTTCCCTCACTGGTGAATATATGCAAATGTGATTTTAATTTGCATTCCTCTTTTTCTGAGTTGGGTTGAACATTGTTTTATATGTTTAAGAGCCATTTGTAATTCTTTCCTGGGGACTAACTGTCTGCCTAGATTCTTTGAACATTTTTCTTTGGGTTGGCTCTTTTTCTTATTGATATATAAGTGTTTTAGTTGCTCAGTCTTGTCCAGCTCTTTTGAGACCCCATGGACTGTAGCCCGCCAGGTTCTTCTGTCCACGGAATTTCATAGGCAAGAATGTTGGAGTGGGTTACCATTTCCTTCTCCAGGGGATCTTCCCGACCCAGGATCGATCTCGGGTCTGCTGTACTACAGGCAGAGTCTTCATGTCTGAGCCACCAGGTACCCTCCTTGTGTATGGAATCACAGCCCTCTAAATTGATATATACCAGCTTTTTTAAATGTGAAGGAATAAACTCCTCATTTGTAATATAAATTGCAAATATTTTTATTTCATTTTTGATTTTTGACTTAGTTTACAGTGATTTTTGCCATGTGGAAGTTTTAAATTTTTACTTAGAATTTGTCAGTCTTTTATTTAATGGCTTTTGGTGTTTGTTTCCTACTAAGTATAGTGTTATTCACTCAGATTATAAAAAAATTTCCTCATGTTTTGTTTGCTCTTATAATTATGGCTTCATCTTAATATATTTAGTCTTTGGTCCTTTGGAACTGTATTTCAGTATAAAGTGTGGAGTGTAGTTTCATTGTTAATTTTTTCCATATATCTACTTACTGATCCTAAAATTACTTATTAAATCCATCTTTTCCCTTTGTCTGAAATGTCACTCTTCAGTTCAGTTCAGTCGCTCAGTTGTGTCCGACTCTCTGTGACCCCATGAATCGGAGCACTCCAGGCCTCCCTGTCCATCACCAATTCCCACAGTTCACTCAGACTCACGCCCATCGAGTCAGTGATGCCATCCAGCCATCTCATCCTCTGTTGTCCCCTTCTCCTCCTGCCCCCAACCCCTCCAGCATCAGAGTCTTTTCCAATGAGTCAACTCTTAGCATGAGGTGGCCAAAGTACTGGAGTTTCAGCTTTAGCATCATTCCTTCCAAAGAAATCCCAGGGCCGATCTCCTTCAGAATGGACTGGTTGGATCTCCTTGCAGTCCAAGGGACTCTCAAGAGTCTTCTCCAACACCACAGTTCAAAAGCATCGATTCTTCGGCGCTCAGCCTTCTTCATAGTCCAACTCTCACATCCATACATGACTACTGGAAAAACCATAGCCTTGACTAGACGGACTTTAGTTGGGAAAGTAATGTCTCTGCTTTTGAATATGCTCTCTAGGTTGGTCATAATTTTTCTTCCAAGGAGTAAGCGTCTTTTAATTTCATGG
>SJYA01001230.1:248206-287667 GCA_006410615.1 Neotragus moschatus | reverse complement strand
GTGTCATCTGCATATCTGAGGTTATTGATATTTCTCCCAGCAATCTTGATTCCAGCTTGTGCTTCTTCCAGTCCAGCGTTTCTCATGATGTACTCTGCATAGAAGTTAAATAAGCAGGGTGACAATATACAGCCTCGACACACTCCTTTTCCTATTTGGAACCAGTCTATTGTTCCATGTCCAGTTCTAATTGTTGCTTCCTGACCTGCATACAGATTATTATATACTAAATTTCTGCCCATATCCAGACAAATTTCTGATCCTTCTACTGCTTCCAAGCGAATGATTTATCATTTATTTAAATAGATTGCCTCTATTTTTTGTCATTTCCCACTTTAAAAATAAGGCTGTGATAAGTAACTCTGTAAATAAATCTTTGTATACACAAATATAAATTTCCACAAAAGGAATTGCTGGGTCTAAAGATATGTATGCCTTTAGGATAGTTCTATTGTGGAAATTGTCAATCTTAGTGAAATACAGAGAGGAGAGTGTGAACCCTGAAATGGCTCCCACTTGGCTTCAGTGAACTTTCAGCATTTTACAGGTTGCATTTATTCTGTCACCCTTGGCCCCTGCATCTCTTCCTGGAGTATTTTAGAGGAACATCCATAATCATTTCATCCATAATCCCATCAGTATAGCTCTCTAACTTAAATCCATTTACTTCTGTATTGAAAGTGAAGTCGCTCAGTCGTGTCTGACTCTTTGCCACCTCATGGACTGTAGCCTACCAGGCTTCTCCGTCCGTGGGATTCTCCAGGCAAGGGCACTGGAGTGGGTTGCCATTTCCTTCTCCAGGAGATCTTCCCAACCCAGAGATCAAACCTGGATCTCCTGCATTGCAGGCAGACGCTTTACCATCTGAGCCACCAGGGAAGCTACGGCCATTTAAGATTGCTTTATTTAGGATCCAAGCAAGATCCATGTTTAAATTTTATAATTGGAGGATAATTGCTTTACAGTGTTGGGTTGGTTTCTTCTATGCTGCTGCTGCTAAGTTGCTTCAGTCATGTCCAACTCTGTGCGACCCCATAGATGGCAGCCCACCAGGCTCCCCCGTCCCTGGGATTCTCCAGGCAAGAATACTAGAGTGGGTTGCCATTTCATTCTCCAGTGCATGAAAGTGAAAAGTCAAAGTGAAGTCGCTTAGTCATGTCTGACTCTTAGCAACCCCATGGATTGCAGCCTACTAGGCTCCTTCATCCATGGATTTTCCAGGCAAGAGTACTGGAGTGGGTGCCATTGCCTTCTCCGTGGTTTCTTCTATACAACAATGCAAATCATCCTTCGGTGTGTGTGTATATATATCCCTTCCCTGTTGAATCTCCCCCCCATCCCCCTCATCCCATCCTTTAGGTCATCACAGAGCACCAGGGCTGAGTTCCAGGTGTTATACAGCAACTTCCCATGTGGCTCAGATGGTAAAGCCTCTACCTGCAATGTGGTAGACCTGGGTTCATTCCCTGGGTTGGGAAGATCCCATGGAGAAGGAAATGGCAACCCACTCTAGTACTCTTGCCTAGAAAATTCCATGGATGGAGGAGCCTGCTGGGCTCCATGGAGTTGCAGAGTCGGATATGACTGAGCGACTTCACTTCACTTCACTAGTGCGTGTATGGGGCTTCCCTGGTGGCTCAGCAGTAAAGAATCCACCTACCAAAGCAAGAGACATAAAAGAAGAGGGTTCAATCCCTTGGTCGAGAAGATCCCCTGGAGGAGGGCATGGCAATACACTCCAGTACTCTTGCCTAGAGAATCCCATGGACACAGGAGCCTGGTGGGCTGCAGTCCACAGGGGCGCATAGAGTCGGCACGACTGAAGCGACTAAATGGCAGCAGTGTATATATGCGCTGCGGAGAGTCAGACATGACTGGTGTCGCACGCACACTGTATATGCCAGTGCTACTCTCTCAGTTCGTCCCACCCTCTCCTTCCCACACTGTGTCCTAAAGTCCGTTCCCCACGTCTGCATCTCTGTCACACGCTGTCTGGTTGCCCTGCAGACAGAGGCAGCCAGATTGCACTCCCACCAGCAGGGTGCGGAGTTGCTTTCATCATCTCCTCTTGCTAATTCTGGCCACGTAATCAAAGGGGTCTAGCTGATCTTCCAGTTGCTGAAGCCAGAAACCTTGGATTCTCCCACTCCTCTCCTTTCCCATCCCATACTGTGTTCATCTTNGCCAGATTGCACTCCCACCAGCAGGGTGCGGAGTTGCTTTCATCATCTCCTCTTGCTAATTCTGGCCACGTAATCAAAGGGGTCTAGCTGATCTTCCAGTTGCTGAAGCCAGAAACCTTGGATTCTCCCACTCCTCTCCTTTCCCATCCCATACTGTGTTCATCTTTCAGGGCATCCTGGTGCAGACTCAACCTTCAGATCCATCCAGAACCTCTTCTCCCTCCTGGCTTGCTCTCCCCGCTGGATCCCTGCAATATCCTCCCTCTGCTCCCGTGTTATCCCCATCTGTTTTCAACCCAGCATCCTTTATAAAAACTGAGATATAATTGGCATATAACATTATATTTGTTTCAGATACACAACATAATGATTTGATATTTGTATATGTTGCAAAATGATCACCACAATAAGTCTAGAAAACCATCATTGCAGAATTTTCTTCCTTGTGATGAGCACTTTTAAGATCTATGCTCTTAGCAACTTCCAATTATGCAATTCAGTGTTATGACTGTAGCCACCATGCTGTATGTTATATCCCTATGAGTTATTTTCTTAATAACTGGAAATTTTCCCCTCTGACCACCTTTACACATTTACCCCCACCCCACCTGACTCTGGCAGCAACCAGTCTGTCCTCTGTATCTATGAATTCAAGTTGATTGCTTTTTTTTTTAGCTTACACATCTAAGTGTGATCATATCCTATTTGCCTTTTTCTCTCCGACATTTCACTCAGCATAATGCCCTTAGGGTCCACCTATGTTTTCGCAATTGGCAAGATTTCTTTTTTTTATGGCCAAATAATAGTCTATTGTGTATATATATGCCCCATTGTCTTCATCTATTCTTTCATCGGTGGACACTTCGGTTATTTTCATATCTTGACTTTTGTGCCTAATGCTACAGTGAACATGGACTTGCAGATATCTTTTCAAGAAAAGATTTGATTTGATTTCCTTTGGTTATGTACCTAGAAGTGGAACTGCTATATCATACAGTGATTCTATTTTTAAGGGTATTCTTTTTAAAAAGACTTAAACATTATATATATATGATATAATGATTTATGTATATATACACACACATAATTTTTTGAAGTATGGTTGATTGATAAGGTTGTTCCAATCTCTGCTGTACAACACAGTGACTCAGTTACACACATTTATGCATTGTTTTCATATTCTTTTCCATTATGGTTTATCACAGCATATTAAGTCTAGTTCCCTGTGCTATTCAGTAGGCCCTTGTTGTTTACCTGTTCTAAAGGTAATAGATTGCATCTACAAACCCCAAACTCCTATTCCTTTTAGGTTTCTGAGGAACTTCCATTCTGTCCTCCATAGTAACTGCACCAGTTTACATCCCCACCGGCAGTGCACAGGGTCCCTTTCCCCACATCCTTGCCAACACTTGTTATCTCTTATCTTTTTGATAAGAGCCAGCCTAACAGGTACAAAGTGACACTTCACTGTGGTTTAGATTTGCATGTCCCCAAAGATTAGTGATGTTGTTCGCCCCTTTTGTGTAGCTGTTGGCCACCTGTATGTCTTCTTTGGACAGAGGCATCCCTTTAACATACAAGTGAGACCACAACACACCTCAGCTCAACAACCTCTATGGCTCCCACCTCACTCAAAGTAAAATCCAAAGTGTTGACAATGGCCTACCAGGGTCTAATAATTCGCCTTCCCAACTTCTCTCTCCAGTATTCCCTGTTACTTCTCCCTGCATCCCATGCCCCTTGACACTCCATCCCACCTCTGCCCCTTGACCCCCTGGCCAGCTTCCCAGCATTCCAGGCACCTAGGGCTTTAGTCCTGACTGTTCCCTCTGTCTGAAACACTCCTGCCCAGAAAGCCCATGGCTACACCCCTTGCTTTGAAGCCTTGGCTCAAATGTCTTGTTGCACCTCAGTTACCCTCCCTCTGTGTTTACTCAGGAGCCTGTTCCTTGCAACCCCCTCCCCCCATCCCTGACCAGTTCTGCAGTGCTGTTCCCTCTACCTTTTACCCCTTATCACCTTCCTACACCTGGTGTTATTCGTTTTACAAAAGGCNTTCTTCCAGTCCAGCGTTTCTCATGATGTACTCTGCATAGAAGTTAAATAAGCAGGGTGACAATATACAGCCTTGACACACTCCTTTTCCTATTTGGAACCAGTCTATTGTTCCATGTCCAGTTCTAATTGTTGCTTCCTGACCTGCATACAGATTATTATATACTAAATTTCTGCCCATATCCAGACAAATTTCTGATCCTTCTACTGCTTCCAAGCGAATGATTTATCATTTATTTAAATAGATTGCCTCTATTTTTTGTCATTTCCCACTTTAAAAATAAGGCTGTGATAAGTAACTCTGTAAATAAATCTTTGTATACACAAATATAAATTTCCACAAAAGGAATTGCTGGGTCTAAAGATATGTATGCCTTTAGGATAGTTCTATTGTGGAAATTGTCAATCTTAGTGAAATACAGAGAGGAGAGTGTGAACCCTGAAATGGCTCCCACTTGGCTTCAGTGAACTTTCAGCATTTTACAGGTTGCATTTATTCTGTCACCCTTGGCCCCTGCATCTCTTCCTGGAGTATTTTAGAGGAACATCCATAATCATTTCATCCATAATCCCATCAGTATAGCTCTCTAACTTAAATCCATTTACTTCTGTATTGAAAGTGAAGTCGCTCAGTCGTGTCTGACTCTTTGCCACCTCATGGACTGTAGCCTACCAGGCTTCTCCGTCCGTGGGATTCTCCAGGCAAGGGCACTGGAGTGGGTTGCCATTTCCTTCTCCAGGAGATCTTCCCAACCCAGAGATCAAACCTGGATCTCCTGCATTGCAGGCAGACGCTTTACCATCTGAGCCACCAGGGAAGCTACGGCCATTTAAGATTGCTTTATTTAGGATCCAAGCAAGATCCATGTTTAAATTTTATAATTGGAGGATAATTGCTTTACAGTGTTGGGTTGGTTTCTTCTATGCTGCTGCTGCTAAGTTGCTTCAGTCATGTCCAACTCTGTGCGACCCCATAGATGGCAGCCCACCAGGCTCCCCCGTCCCTGGGATTCTCCAGGCAAGAATACTAGAGTGGGTTGCCATTTCATTCTCCAGTGCATGAAAGTGAAAAGTCAAAGTGAAGTCGCTTAGTCATGTCTGACTCTTAGCAACCCCATGGATTGCAGCCTACTAGGCTCCTTCATCCATGGATTTTCCAGGCAAGAGTACTGGAGTGGGTGCCATTGCCTTCTCCGTGGTTTCTTCTATACAACAATGCAAATCATCCTTCGGTGTGTGTGTATATATATCCCTTCCCTGTTGAATCTCCCCCCCATCCCCCTCATCCCATCCTTTAGGTCATCACAGAGCACCAGGGCTGAGTTCCAGGTGTTATACAGCAACTTCCCATGTGGCTCAGATGGTAAAGCCTCTACCTGCAATGTGGTAGACCTGGGTTCATTCCCTGGGTTGGGAAGATCCCATGGAGAAGGAAATGGCAACCCACTCTAGTACTCTTGCCTAGAAAATTCCATGGATGGAGGAGCCTGCTGGGCTCCATGGAGTTGCAGAGTCGGATATGACTGAGCGACTTCACTTCACTTCACTAGTGCGTGTATGGGGCTTCCCTGGTGGCTCAGCAGTAAAGAATCCACCTACCAAAGCAAGAGACATAAAAGAAGAGGGTTCAATCCCTTGGTCGAGAAGATCCCCTGGAGGAGGGCATGGCAATACACTCCAGTACTCTTGCCTAGAGAATCCCATGGACACAGGAGCCTGGTGGGCTGCAGTCCACAGGGGCGCATAGAGTCGGCACGACTGAAGCGACTAAATGGCAGCAGTGTATATATGCGCTGCGGAGAGTCAGACATGACTGGTGTCGCACGCACACTGTATATGCCAGTGCTACTCTCTCAGTTCGTCCCACCCTCTCCTTCCCACACTGTGTCCTAAAGTCCGTTCCCCACGTCTGCATCTCTGTCACACGCTGTCTGGTTGCCCTGCAGACAGAGGCAGCCAGATTGCACTCCCACCAGCAGGGTGCGGAGTTGCTTTCATCATCTCCTCTTGCTAATTCTGGCCACGTAATCAAAGGGGTCTAGCTGATCTTCCAGTTGCTGAAGCCAGAAACCTTGGATTCTCCCACTCCTCTCCTTTCCCATCCCATACTGTGTTCATCTTTCAGGGCATCCTGGTGCAGACTCAACCTTCAGATCCATCCAGAACCTCTTCTCCCTCCTGGCTTGCTCTCCCCGCTGGATCCCTGCAATATCCTCCCTCTGCTCCCGTGTTATCCCCATCTGTTTGCAACCCAGCATCCTTTATAAAAACTGAGATATAATTGGCATATAACATTATATTTGTTTCAGATACACAACATAATGATTTGATATTTGTATATGTTGCAAAATGATCACCACAATAAGTCTAGAAAACCATCATTGCAGAATTTTCTTCCTTGTGATGAGCACTTTTAAGATCTATGCTCTTAGCAACTTCCAATTATGCAATTCAGTGTTATGACTGTAGCCACCATGCTGTATGTTATATCCCTATGAGTTATTTTCTTAATAACTGGAAATTTTCCCCTCTGACCACCTTTACACATTTACCCCCACCCCACCTGACTCTGGCAGCAACCAGTCTGTCCTCTGTATCTATGAATTCAAGTTGATTGCTTTTTTTTTAGCTTACACATCTAAGTGTGATCATATCCTATTTGCCTTTTTCTCTCTGACATTTCACTCAGCATAATGCCCTTAGGGTCCACCTATGTTTTCGCAATTGGCAAGATTTCTTTTTTTTATGGCCAAATAATAGTCTATTGTGTATATATATGCCCCATTGTCTTCATCTATTCTTTCATCGGTGGACACTTCGGTTATTTTCATATCTTGACTTTTGTGCCTAATGCTACAGTGAACATGGACTTGCAGATATCTTTTCAAGAAAAGATTTGATTTGATTTCCTTTGGTTATGTACCTAGAAGTGGAACTGCTATATCATACAGTGATTCTATTTTTAAGGGTATTCTTTTTAAAAAGACTTAAACATTATATATATATGATATAATGATTTATGTATATATACACACACATAATTTTTTGAAGTATGGTTGATTGATAAGGTTGTTCCAATCTCTGCTGTACAACACAGTGACTCAGTTACACACGTTTATGCATTGTTTTCATATTCTTTTCCATTATGGTTTATCACAGCATATTAAGTCTAGTTCCCTGTGCTATTCAGTAGGCCCTTGTTGTTTACCTGTTCTAAAGGTAATAGATTGCATCTACAAACCCCAAACTCCTATTCCTTTTAAGTTTCTGAGGAACTTCCATTCTGTCCTCCATAGTAACTGCACCAGTTTACATCCCCACCGGCAGTGCACAGGGTCCCTTTCCCCACATCCTTGCCAACACTTGTTATCTCTTATCTTTTTGATAAGAGCCAGCCTAACAGGTACAAAGTGACACTTCACTGTGGTTTAGATTTGCATGTCCCCAAAGATTAGTGATGTTGTTCGCCCCTTTTGTGTAGCTGTTGGCCACCTGTCTGTCTTCTTTGGACAGAGGCATCCCTTTAACATACAAGTGAGACCACAACACACCTCAGCTCAACAACCTCTATGGCTCCCACCTCACTCAAAGTAAAATCCAAAGTGTTGACAATGGCCTACCAGGGTCTAATAATTCGCCTTCCCAACTTCTCTCTCCAGTATTCCCTGTTACTTCTCCCTGCATCCCATGCCCCTTGACACTCCATCCCACCTCTGCCCCTTGACCCCCTGGCCAGCTTCCCAGCATTCCAGGCACCTAGGGCTTTAGTCCTGACTGTTCCCTCTGTCTGAAACACTCCTGCCCAGAAAGCCCATGGCTACACCCCTTGCTTTGAAGCCTTGGCTCAAATGTCTTGTTGCACCTCAGTTACCCTCCCTCTGTGTTTACTCAGGAGCCTGTTCCTTGCAACCCCCTCCCCCCATCCCTGACCAGTTCTGCAGTGCTGTTCCCTCTACCTTTTACCCCTTATCACCTTCCTACACCTGGTGTTATTCGTTTTACAAAAGGCCTGTTTTTTACTCTTTGTCTCCTCCCCACCCACTTGGAATAGAAGTACATGGTATCAAGGATCTTTGCGTGGTCCTGTCAAAGCCTAACTTCTAGAACATAGCTGGCATGTGGTGGACACCAACTCATCCTTACTGGCTGAGTATAAATTCAGCAGACAAGGCATGTGTATTATGGTTCTACTCGTGCTAAAAAATTAATAGTAAAAAGTACCACAAGTGAAAAAATTAATAATGAGGTGGAACTTGATTTTATCTGATTTGGGGCTGTCTGTATTTTTCCCCTTGGAAACAAGTCTTTTGTGTTTCTCCATTGTTCTGCTGGGGCCTTCCAGTAAAACCTTTACATATCCACGGTGATCCCTTTGTTTGCCATATGTTGATTCATCTTGGTTTAGTTTTTAGCTTGTTTATTTGAGTTACCAGTTTTTTAATGTATCAATCTGCCTCCCTTTTTTGTTTTCTAGCTGTGCTGCACAACTCGTGGAATCTTAGGTCTTCAACCAGGGATTAGAACCCAGGCCCTCAGTAGTAAAAGCATAGTGTCCTAACCACCAGACCGCTAGGAATTCCCAACCTTCAGTTCTTTAGAAAGAACTTCTTTTGCTGTTTAGTTATTATAGTTTTCATTCCCTCTATATTTTAATTTCTCAAAAGTAGGTTTGGGTAGATAGTGTGAAGTTTGTCTATAACTTAGTATTTTCCAAGTTCTCAGCTGATTGTTACAGCACTCGGTATGAAGCCACCTTTCTTTTCTGCCATGAATTGATATGTTTCCTTTATCACACTGTTCGCTTCCATGATCCGAATAGCCACATGGCCAGATGTGGCCCTCAGCTTCCACCTTGACTGGCAGCCAGGTTACCTCTTTCTTTAAGAGAAATCTGGAACGGTCTGTGTGTGCGTGTGTGTGCACTTGTGTGTTCTGGAATGGTTGGCTTATTCTTTTGTGACTCCCTTAGGATTTAGCGTCTGGGTAGAGTTCTAAAGCAATTTCTCCCCTTTCCTGAGCTGCCCTTGTAATATTGGGAGGTTGGCGCAGGATCAGTCTGCCTCAGCGGATTTCGGTTTTATTTCCCAAGCTGGAGCCAGTGCCAGGCTTTGCAAATAGTCTTTTCAGAGGTGCAGACTTAATTTGATAGAGAACCAGCACATTAAAACAAAATGAGCAAGTTGGACATTTTAAGCAAATAAATTGCTTCCTATTGATAGTGGGTCACCTGCAGTGGAGAACAGTTCCTTTCATATCCAAGTCCTTTATCCATGCTCAGGAAGGCACAGTGGAGTAGGGAGCAATGGGATGAACAGGTGTGCAGGAGTTTGGTGAGCTAATGGAGGGGGTTGCCTCTCAGACTTCTCACAAGGGTCTGAGTCAGTCCAAACCTGTCTTTTTCTTTGCACAGTTTAATGCAGGGTTTGGGCTCACATTATCTCATATTTATTTATTTAAGTGGCTGCACCAGGATATTCGTTGCATCATGTAGGATCTTTCATTGTGTCGCACGGACTCTCTGGTAGTGGTACATGGGTTCAGCAGTTGCAGCGCGCTGGCTCTAGAGTGCATGGGCTCCCTAGCTGTGGCCCTCCGTCTTAGTCATCCTGTGGCATGTGGGATCTTAGTTCCCCAACTAGGGATTGAACCAGTGTCCATTGCATTGGAAGAAGGATATTAGCCACTGGACCACATGGGAAGTCCCTCATGTTGTCTTGAATTCCAGAGATTCGGAATTGATCCCTGCTCTAGGAAGATCCCCTGGAGAAGTAAATAGCAACCCACTCCAGTATTCTTGCCTGGGAAATCCCATGGACAGAGGAGCCTGGCAGGCTACAGTCCATGGTGTCACACAGAGTTGGACATGACTTAGCAACTGAATGATAACAGCCTCTCTCTAGGCAACAAGTTTGGGGCAGCTGTAGTTTTCATTTGAGACTGGGCTGTGTTTGCGTGCACCCTTGCCAGTGAGCAAAGGAAGGACAGGTTTGACAAGGTTTTAAAATTGAAATAGTTCACAACAGAAGAGGAATTCTTTCCTGAATTCGAGGCCATTCCTACAACTCCCACCACTTGTCATTTTGCCCTGAGTCTCAGTGCCATGAATTGTTTGGCAGATGACTGTATGAGGGTTTTTATTTCATGGGCTGAGCCTGTCTTTGGGGCCATGTTTTAGGTATTGGAGATGCTCTGGCCCAAGACACTGAATATGGATAATTAGGAGCAAGCAAGTCAGGCTACACACATGTGACCATCACTGTCCTCTTGTTTTGTCAGGTTTGGTCTGTAAAACTGGTAAATTCCCATGGCTGGCAGAATCTGCCTGCTTCTGCCTCATCCCTAACGTTGGTATTGAACTCAGGTCCAGCTGCTCGACTCTCAAAAAATCAATACTTGTGAGAGAGATAGATGTTGGTATAAAGGAAAGTTGCTTTTAATCAGAATGCTGGCAATCTGGGGAAATGGTGGACTCAGTGTCCCCTAAAACCATCTCCGTAGAGTCTGCTCTGCCATGAAAGCTTTCAAAAGGAAACAGGGAAGTCATCTCAGTCACTGGGGTGGGGGAGGTCAGAGTCATGGTCGCCCCCACTGTGTGCAGGCCTCNAATCAATACTTGTGAGAGAGATAGATGTTGGTATAAAGGAAAGTTGCTTTTAATCAGAATGCTGGCAATCTGGGGAAATGGTGGACTCAGTGTCCCCTAAAACCATCTCCGTAGAGTCTGCTCTGCCATGAAAGCTTTCAAAAGGAAACAGGGAAGTCATCTCAGTCACTGGGGTGGGGGAGGTCAGAGTCATGGTCGCCCCCACTGTGTGCAGGCCTCTTGATTTCTTGTGAGTATTCTTTAGATCCTATCCTGTTCATAATTTGTTCATGAGATTATTGAAGGGGAAACTCTCTGATCATCTGTTTATTACTTATTCTTCATTTCTACTTCTTTGATCTATGGAAAGAACCTATGAGTTAGGCAAGGTACTGTGTGATCAAAAGATCTGAGGAATTTTCCCAGTAGTCCAGTGGTTAAGACTCCAAGCTTCTACTGCAAGAGCTTCGGGTTTGATCCCTGGTTGGGGAACTAAGATCCCATATGCCAACAGATTTGGCCAAAAAAAAAAAACAACAAAGTGAGATTTGAAAGGAGTGCTAGAGCCTGGAGATGACAAGAGCCTGGTTTGAGGTTAGTGACAAGACAAAGAGGCCTCCTGCAAAGAGCTTTTTCCTGCCAAAAGCTGCTCATACTCTGTGAAGTTGTTACAGGTCAGGCAGAGGGTGGGGGCAGGCAGTAGATTGGGGTTGGAGGCACAATTGGGAGATTTTAGACTTAAAACTAAACCTGTCACTGAAGAAGTCTTAAGTCTTAAGATGGTAGGCCTGTGGGGCTTCTAAAAACAAAGAGTTTCCTCTAACTCTCCAGAATGTAACATCCCTCTGGGACCCAAGAAAGATGTCTGTTAAGTAGACAGGGGTACAAAGCTGGGTAGCTGTGCTGCTTTGTGGCCGTGAATGAGAGCTGACGGGTCAGTGCAGAAATGGGAAATGATATGGTCCCAAGACAGCAGCCGCGAGGNTCTCTAGTCTTTCCCATTCTGTTGTTTTCCTCTATTTCTTTCCATTGATCGCTGAGGAAGGCTTTCTTATCCTTTCTTGCTGTTCTTTGGAGCTCTGCATTCAGATGCTTATATCTTTCCTTTTCTCCTTTATTTTTCGCTGACAATATACGACTTTGATGTATTTCCTTCCAAATTTTGAACTAGTCTGTTGTTCCATGTCTGGTTGTAACTGTGGCTTCTTGATCTGCATACTAGCTTTGGAGGATACAGATAATGTGGTCTGGTTTTCCCATCTCTTTAAGGATTTTTCACATGTTATTATGATCCACACCGTCAAAGCCTTTCCCATAGTCAATGAAGCAGTAGTAGATGTTTTTCTGGAATTCTCTTTCTTTTTTTATGATCCAACAGATGTTGGCAATTGGACTTCAGATTCCTCTGTCTTTTCTAAATGCAGCTTGTACATCTGGAAGTTCTCAGGTCATGTACTGTTGAAGTCTAGCTTAAAGAATTTTGAGCATTACTTTGCCAGTTTGTTGAAATGAGTACAATTGTAAAATAGCTTGAACATTCTTTGCCATTGCACTTTTGGGGACTAGAATGAAAATTGACATTTGTCTGTCCTTTGGCCATTGCTGAGTTTTCAAAATTTGCTGCCTTGTTGAATACAGCACTTTAACATTACCTTTTAGGATTTGAAATAGCTTGACTATTCTATCACTGCCACTAGCTTTGTTTGTAGGAATGCTTCTTTAAGGCCACTTACCTCAACACTCCAGGATGTCTGACTCTCAGTGAGTGGCCACATTTTATAGAATTACTCTTCCTTCTCCAGTTAGTTTATAATGCTCTTTTTCATTAGGCTTAAAATCCTTACATATATCTTAGAACTGTTTTTGTATTCTGTCTAGAACACTGTAGCCACTTATTTTAATATTTGTTTCACAATTTTTAATAGTGATCTTACTCTCACTATTCTTGTCCAATACATTTCTTCTTAAGAAACATTTTCAAATTTACTTTTTACTATATTTGTATACCCTATCCTTAGTTCAGTTCAGTCACTCAGTCATGTCCAAATCTTTATGACCCCATGGGCTGCAGCATGCCCGGCTTCCCTGTCCTACATCAACTCCCAAAGCTTACTCAAACTCCTAGTCCATTGGTTCGGTGATACCATCCAATCATCTCATCCTCTGTCATCCCCTTCTCCTCCTGTCCTCAATCTTTCCCTGCATCAGGGTCTTTTACAGAGTCAGTTCTTCACATCAGGTGGCCAAGGTATTGGAGAACCACCTTCAGCATCAGTTCTTCCAATGAATATTCAGAACTGATTTCCTTTAGGATGGACTGGTTGGATCTCTGTGCAGTTCAAGGGACTCTCAAGAGTCTTCTCCAACACCACAGTTCAAAACTATCAACTCTTTGGCACTCAGCTTTCTTTATAGTCCAACTCTCACATCCATATATGACTACTGGAAAAACCACAGCTTTGACAATAAGAACTTTTTTGGCAAGATAATGTCTTTGCTTTTTAACATGCTATCTAGATTGGTCATAGCTTTTCTTCCAAGGATCAAGTGTTTTTTAATTTCATGGCTGCAGTCACCATCTGCAGTGACTTTGGAGCCCCAAATCATAAAGTCTTTCAGAGTTTCCATTGTTTCCCCACCTATTTGCCATGAAGTGATGGGACCAGTGCCACGATCCTAGCTTTCTGAATGTTGAGTTTTAAGACAACTTTTTCTCTCGTCTTTCATTTTCATCAAGAGGCTCTTCTTCATCAAGAAGATGAAGCTCTTCTTTGCTTTCTGCCATAAGGTTGGTGTCATCTGCCTATCTGAGGTTATGGATATTTCTCCCAGCAATATTGATACCAGCTTGTGCTTCATCCAGCCTGGCATTTCTCATGATGTACTCTGCATATAAGTTAAATAATCAGGATGACAACGTACAGCCTTGACATACTCCTTTCCCGATTTGAAACCAGTCTGTTGTTCCATGTCCAGTTCTAACTCTTGCTTCCTGACCTACATACAGGTTTCTCAGGAGGCAGGTCAGGTGGTCTGGTATTCCCATCTCTTTAAAAATTTTCCGAAGTTTGCTATGATCTACAGAGTCAAAGGCTTTGGCATAGTCAATAAAGCAGAAATAGAGGTTTTTCAGGAACTCTCTCGCTTTTTTGATGATACAGCGGTTGCTGGCAATTTGACCTCTGGTTCCTCTGCCTTTTCTGAAACCAGCTCGAACATCTGGAAGTTCATGGTTCACATACTGTTGAAACCTAACTTTAAGAATTTTGAGCATTTCTTTACTAGCATGCTAGATGATTGCAATTGTGCAGTAGTTTAACCATTCTTTGGCATTGCCTTTCTTTGGAATTGTAGTGAAAACATATCTTTTCCAGTCCTGTGTCCACTTCTGAGTCTTCCAAATTTGCTGGCATATTGAACGCATCACTTTCACAGTATCATCTTTTAGGATTTGAAGTAGCTCCACTGCAGTTCCATCACCTCCACTAGCTTTGTTCGTAGTGACGGTTCCTAAGGCCCACTTGATGTCACATTCCAGGATCTATGGCTTTAGGTGAGTGATCACACCATCCTGATTATCTGGGTTGTAATCTTTTTTGTATAGTTCTTCTGTGTATTCTTGCCACCTCTTCTTAATATCTTCTGCTTCTGTTAGGTCCATACCATTTCTATCCTTTATTGTGCCCATCTTTGCATGAAACATTCCCTCCCTTGGTATCTCTAATTTTCTAGAAGAAATCCTTAATCTTTCTCATTCTATTGCTTTCCTCTATTTTTTTGCATTGATTACTGAGGAAGGCTTTCTTATATCTCCTTGCTATTGTTTGGAAGTCTGCATTCAAATGGGTATATCTTTTTTTTTTTTCCTCTTTTGCCTTTTGCTTCTCTTCTTTTCTCAGATATTTGTAAGGCCTCCTCAGACAACCATTTTTCTTTTTGCATATCTTTCTCTTGTGTGTATCTTGATCACTGCCTCCTGTACAATGGCAGGAACCTCTATCCATAATTCTTAATGACACCATAGTTCTTGATGATGGTACCCCATCCTATGAGATATTATAATTTATAACACAAGATTTTATATTATGTAAAAATAAGAGAAAATATATCATCTAAATTATAACAGTCCACCATTTGTAAAGTGAAGTGAAAGTCGCTCAGCCATGTCTAACTCTTTGTGACGCTATGGACTATACAGTCCTTGGAATTCTCCAGGACAGAATACTGGAATGGGAAGCCTTTCCCTTTCCCTGGAGATCTTCTCAACCCAGGAATCAAACCCAGGTTTCCTGAATTGCAGGGGATTCTTTACCAGATGATCCACAAAGGAAGCCCAAGGTTATTGTAGTGGGCAATCTCTCCCTTCTCCAGGGGATCTTCCAAATCCAGCAATCAAACCAGGGTCTCCTGCATTACAGGCCAATTTTTTTACCAACTGAGCCATCAGGAAAGCCCCATCAATTTTAAAACACAGTCCAGTATTAGAGTTTTTAATATATGAAAATTTGTGCATCTTTAAATCAATATTTTTAAAATGGACTTTAGAGTAAATTTGTGAGGTATAATATGTACATAAAACATAATTTTATCTTAGAAAAAAAAATAACAGCTTTTAGTCATCTTATCTTGAATTATATAGTGTGCAGCTCAATATAGTCTAATCTTTCCTATCTCTCACTAAAGTTTCTTAGAAGTTAATCTAGATTTAGCACCTTCTTATTAAGATTATTCCTGTGTATTTTTATAACTTTCACCTTGTATTGTGTTTTCACTCTATTAAAAAAAATTTCCTGGTGTATACTATTGATTTTCTAATTTTATATTTTATCACACTCCAGTTCCTTGAGGTGTTTTTGTAGTTCTGTTTCTCTTTGTTCTCTTGTCTTTTTTAAGAGTATGAGGCTATTGTCTGAAAATATTGATATTGTCTTTTCCCTACATTTATGATCTTATTTTATTTTGTAATTTAGTGTATTTATTACCAGATAAATTCATTTATTTTTTACTCTAAGTTATTCTCTGGTGTTTATAAAATCCAGTACCAGCACTTTCTGACACTTAGAGACAGACAGATTTAGAATTATCAACTAGAAGAGATGGTATATTTTTCATTGATATGTTTGCATTCTCTTGTCCAATTCTATAATGATAAAATGTGTTCTTTTGGAAAATATAGCCTATATTCTTTAAAATTGTATTTCTCAAAATTGTTAGAGGCTTGTAAGAATCCCTAAAAAACCTTGTCATCATCTTTTGGTCACTATTACTAATTCACTCTAAATTTGGTTCTTTATAATCACTAAAGAATTAATCAATACCTGCAAAATTGGGTAAAAATCAACAGCACAGAATCATAAAGTTTGGGTACTAACTTAATAGATTCCACCTTTTTATTTTTTCTTTCTAAGTTATAAAATCACACTTATTGACATAGCTGGGAATTTTGCATAGAAATAAGAGTTTTAATGTAAGAAAAGGCCCAGTTATGTGAGAGGACCAAAATTCTGAATGAAAAGCATAACTTGATTTTTAAATTTATATACATCTACACATTTCCCTAAAATGTTGTATCAGAATCATTATGAAATCATTTTTTAAATTTTTTATTAGGGGAGTTTATTTATTTATTTTTTTCAAAATTTGAAACTAAAGAGTAATTCTTGGCCCAGCATCCAGCAAAACCAATAAAAGGACCTGCAGTAATATTCACTTATATTTTTCAGTATCTGGGAAAACAGACAATACATTTGGAAGTTGAAACATTAACAAACACTGTTCAGTTCAATTCAGTCGCTCAGTCTTGGCCGACTCTTTGTGACCCCCATGAACTGCAGCATGCCAGGCCTTTCTGTCCATTACCAACTCCTTGGGTTTACCCAAACTCATGTCCATCGAGTCGGTGATGCCACCCAGATACCATACTAAAATGATCCCTTTTTGAAAAGAGAATTATAAAGTGGTATTGTTTATGGCATTCTTTTTGTTTATAGTTCTCTTTTAGCCTAAAAAATTATATTTTAAAGCTTAAATATCTCAAGACGCTGATATGAATTTCTCCACAGACCTTCTGTTATATTTTTGGATATTTTATTTTTAGTGCCATGCTTCAGATTTTTATGTAAATCTATCTTAATATTTTAAATATTTTTTATTTACTGAGTGGAAAGAATTTTTATTTAAATTCTTCTTATTCATTTTTATTTAAATTCAGTTTTATTCTAGAGTACAGGACCTTGATTCCTTGATTCTGGTTCTCAGCTAGTAACCTACTACTCCTTGATCTTCCACAGGGAAGCTCATGCATGTAGATAATGTTTAGAAAAGGGACCACTTTGAAATCTTAAGTAATTTGCATTCAAACTCTACCAATCCTTCCTGAATTCTTGGACTATCATGAATTACTAATGTTTGCACTAGTGACAATTTCAGAACCTGGAACCTAGGCCTTCCCAGGCAAAGTATAAGCTGTGAGATCATCTTATCTTTCTGGAATCATGGACCAAAATAATAATAATAATACTTTTCCAGAAAATACAAACAGCAGAATCAAAGAAAAAGAGAAATTGGTAAGGAAGAATGCCCTGGTCATTAAGAGTCTGCACATTTCTACTTATTTCATTAAAATTCATGGAGAAAGGAATCAGAGGGCCATTTGATCCAAAATCAATTATTTTTATACTCTTGATGAATATACATTTTAATATCTTCAAAACTACATATGTTGGGCTCATTTGATGGTATGCTGGGAAGAGTTAGCTGTGAAATTCCCTTTATTAGCTGTCTTCTGTGTTTTGGTGTTAGAGCTTTTCTTGAAGTAGTTGGTTCTCTTCTCTATCCAAAGAACTTAACAGCCTATTCACAGTCAATCACGGATCCTTCTTTGTGTATCAAATGAAGGGTATCCAAAGAGCTAGAAGTTCTCAGCCTACATGTTTCCACACCATTATTCTAGTCTTTAATCAAGTTTCAGCTTACCCATCAGGGACTACTGATGCAAATTGTTTAACTTCTGAAAATTTTTATGGGGGAACTTTGATAATGTTCCTCCTCGGAGTTTCTGAAAGTTGTAAATCATGCATAAATTCAGTGACGACACATTATAGACTAGGTTGAGCCTATTCAAACTAATGTATTACCTCTATTTATTGTACTTTATTTTAGTGAGCACAAATTTGGTGTCTGAACAAATTCAAGTAAGCTTATGTAATGTGCATTAGACACTCAAAACAGCAATTACAACACATAGAAAAACAAAACAAAACAAAACTCAAAATAATTCCCATACACTTCATAAGTGAAATATCGTAGTCCTAAAACATATACTTGACATCTCTATACTTTATATTATTATATTTAATTATGCCAGAGACATTTCAGTTTCTTATTGAAGTTTGAAGTGAAAGTTAAGAGTATTGATTTCTCAGTCTTATCTGACTCTTTGCAACCCCATGGACCCCACAGACCCCGTGGACTATAGCCCACCAGTCTCTTTTGTCCATGGAATTCTCCAGTGAAGAATACTAGATATCCATTTCCTTTCTCCAGGGGATCTTCCTGACCCAGATTGAACCTGGGTCTATCACCTTGCAAGCAGATTCTTTAATGTCTGAGCCACCAGGGAAACCTTTTGGGAGTTTAAGTTTTCTTTTTCTAGTTGTGGTTGTCCACTAGTAGAAGCTGTTAGTTCCTTCAGTGATTTTAATATTGGAATATTCTAGAAAAATAACAAGATGCATAATATCATCAAAGCTCAAGCTTTATATTCATAAAATTTTGGAAATACAACATATAACCAGAATTAAAGTGGCCACTGTAGTTAGCTATACATAAGGACCAAGTTTCCGCTAAAATACTATTTCTTAAGCAAAAGTGTTATCCTAGGGAAAACAATATGAACTATAATTTAGGTTCACATTTCTTTTAACAATCAGGATTTATAATAAGTGCTTTGCAAAATTTGGAGGAAATATAGAGAAATTGGTATCTAAAACAGAAGATTTTCTTACTTTCTAATTTCAACAGAATGCCTGCCAATTGCTGCTAGTTGTCTGGAGTTTATAACCTGTGAAATTAAAAGTAAATTAAGTTTGGGAGTTGGGGAGCTGTACTATTTAAACATTTAAAAATTACACATGCACTATTTTCATTTAAAAGTATTCTAGCTTTCAGAAAGATTTATATTAGTAGGATTTGGACTGTGTCACTGTGTCTTAACCAGACTGACACTAACCACAACACTATCTGTTAAGAGAATTCCTTAGCACTTTTGGGCTTTTCATTCCTTGTGATAGTATCTTATTAGTGTAGATAGGGCATCAGGCAAGCTATTCTCTTATGGCACTTCAAACTCTGAAGTTTTAATTTCAGCATTGTTTATTCCAGGAAAAATAGTATAGCTCAAACATTTTCAAATATGAATTAATTCAGTAACTCATATCAATGTACTTATCAAAATGAATTAACTTACTGCATTTACTTTAAATATCAGAAAAAGAACACTTCAAATTATTAATACTAGTTACCATTTAGGAGTGAGATTAGACAGTGAGAAATGAGAAGGACTGTTTTTCCTTAAAAATTTGGGTACTGTGCACATACTTTAATAAAACCCATGCTTTAAAATGTAAGATTATATAAATGAAACATATGGCAAAATTATGTATATTTAAAGGTTCGATTGGATGAAATTTATATGATCTTTATTGTTCTTCTCTCCTAAGAACTTTATCATGAAAGAAATGATGATCATTAGCCTTTCTCATCATTTTGCCCTCAAAGAAAAACAAACTTAAAACAAAGAGTAGGTACATGTTTCTAGTCATATCTTGCTTTTTCTTAGTTTTTTTTTTTTTTAATCTTCAGGCATTTAATTGACCTTCGTAATTGCAGAATAAAATGTCTTTGTTTAACTATTCTCCTGTTGCACTTGAAATTCACTGAGAAATATCTATCAAATATAGTCAAAAAGCAGAATAGAGTAGAAAAAAGAATCTGGGAAGGAAATATTTTTTTTCTCACCTACCATAACTGACTTCACTAAGGGAGTCTGTAAGTCAAAGTTTACCTGTTTGGAGCTGGAGCAACTCCTATCCCAGTGCCCTGTAAAAATAAAATTTAAAAAAAAAAAAAAGGAACTGAAATCTCTCTCCCAGAAAAAGAAGTGATGAAGATCCAAGAGGTTTTCCTTCTAGACATGTGCTTTTGCTATCAAAAATGTAGCTGACTGTGCAATCTGAGATTTTTCTGAGTAGCCTGTACTGAGAACTCCTGAAACCAGAATTATCAGTTTTGCCTACAGATCATTGACCATGTTATACTGCCCTTGCTGTTTCGTAAGACTTTTAAAATATCAGTTTAGCTGTTCTAGTAGTTTGACAAGCCTTCTGCAGTCGTTAGAGCTTGTTATCAATCCCCCTGAGAGCAACTGGACTTGCAGATGTAGTTATAAGCATTGTTGTTCTAAGTGACTTCTTCTCTCTAGTTCTGATGGGCTTTCTAAGGGTCTGAAGAAATGAGGACACTGCTTAAGTAAGAAGGAGTTACTGAAAGGAAGAAAAGAGATAGAAGAGTGCCAGACAGAGAGAAATGAGTTGGCCTTCTTAGCTCTGTCCTGTTTCCCTTTACTAAGTTACTAGAACTTAGGATTTTAGGACTTCCCTGGTGGCTCAGATGGTAAAGCATCTGCCTACAATGCAGGAGACCCAGGTTTGATCCCTGGGTGGGGAAGATCCTCTGGAGAAGGAAATGGCAACCCACTCCAGTACTCTTGCCTGGAAAATCCCATGGGAGGACGCTGATAGGCTACAGTCTATGGGGTTGCAAAGAGTTGGACACGACTGAGCAACTTCACAACACTTCACTTCACAAGTTATTAGAAAGAAGTGAAATTAATTTTAGTACTCTTCATGACATATTCCATTCTGCTTTATCCTCTCAAAATGTATCCTGATTAACATGTTTTAGTTATAAAGCCAGTACAGCTTAAACTTCTTTGAAAGTACAAGTCCAAAGTTATTTATTTTTTTCTTTATAGGTGTGTGTACTCACTCCTGTCTGACACCTTGTGAGCCCATGGACTGTAGCCTGCCAGGCTTCTCTGTCCATGGAATTTTCCAGGCAAGAATACTCGAGTGGGTTGCCATTTCCTTCTTCAGGGGTTCTTCCCAACTTAGGGATTAAACATATATTCCCTGTGTCCCCTGGGTTATCAGGTGAATTCTTTGCCACAGAAACACCTGGGGAGTCCTTTTCCATTATTAAGTTAATATTCATTAAGGACCAAAACAATGTTCCAAACATTACTTTGGATAATGGGGAAAAGAGAGGAGTTGAACCTCTGTTCACAAATAACCTCATTTCCAAGAATAAATTGTGATAATAACATGTATTGGTTGTATTTCCATTGCTTTGTTTGGATACATGATTTTACTTTCCACCTAATTGTGTGGCAGGTAACTCTTAAATTATAAGTAATTGTGATGTTTGTGTTCTTTTATAACTTAGTTTCTGGGTGAAACATTTTAAGACTATTATTTCTAGATGTGAAAGAAAAAAACTTGGTATTAGATTTTTATATTTCTAGAGATTTAAAAGCCCATTAAAATAATGCTTCTTTGTACTACATATAGAAAATGCAAATGATTCCACCAGAAAACTACTAGAGCTCATCAATGAATGTAGTAAAGTTTCAGGATATATAATTAATACACAGAAATCCCTTGCATTCCTATACACTAACAATGACAAATCAGAAAGGGAAGTTAAGGAAACAATTCCATTCATCATTTCAGCATAAATAATAAAATACCTAGGAATTACCTTACCTAAAGAGACTAAAGACCTGTATGCAGAAAACTATAAGATACTGATGAAAGAAGTCAAAAATGACACAAACAGATGGAGAGATACACCATGTTCTGGACTGGAAGATTCAACTCTTACCCAAAGCAAGCTATCAGTTCAAAGCAATCCCTGTTACACTACCAGTGGTGTTTTTCACAGAACAAGAAAAAATTTTTTCACAATTTGCAGGGAAACACAAAAGACCCTGAAGAGCCAAAACTATCTTGCGAAAGAAAAACAGAGCTGAAAGTATCAACCTTCCTGTCTTCAGACAATACTACAAAGCTACAGTCATCAAGCTAGGGTGGTACCAGCACAAAAGCAGAAATATGGACCAATGGAATAAGATTGAAAGCCCAAAGAAAAGCCCATGCATAAAGGGATGACTTATCTTTGACAAAGGAGACGACAGTATACGACGGAGAAAAGATAGCCTCTTCAACAAATGGTGCTGGGAAAACTTTACAGTCACGTGTAAAAGAATGAAGCTGGAATACTTCCAAACACCATACAAAAAATAAACTCCAAATGGATTAAATACTTAAATATGAGGCCAGAAACTATAAATCTCTTAGAGGAAAAACATAGGCAGTATCCTCCTTGACATAAATCACAGTAAGATCCTCTTTGATTCACCTCCTAGAGCAATGGGGAATAAAAACAAAAATAAACAAATGGGATTTAATTAAACTTAAAATGTTTTGTACAGCAGAAGAAACAATAAACAAGATTAGAAGACAACCCCTAGAATGGTAGGAAATAATAGCAAATAAACTACTGAAAGAGTATTAATCTCCAGAAAATATAAGTAGCTCATGCAGCTCAATATCAGGAAAACAAAAAGCCCAACCAAATCATGGGCAGAAGACCTAAACAGGCATTTCCCTAAAGAAGACAAGCAGATGGCCAATACACACATGAAAAGATGCTTAACACCGCTAATTGTTAGAGAAATGCAAATCAAAACTACAATGAGATGTCACCTCACACCAGTCAGAATGGCCACCATCAAAAATATCTATAAGCAATAAATGCCAGAGAACATGTGGAGAAAAGGGAGCCCTCCTACACTGTTGGTGGGAATGTAAACTGATATAGCCATTATGGAGAACAAATATGGAGATTGTTTAACCAGGAATAGGAATAAATCTATCACATGACCCAGCAACCCCACAACTTAGCATATATCCTGAGAAAACCACAATTCTAAAAGACGCACGTACTCCAAGTTTTATTGCAGCACTGTTTACAATAGCCAGGACGTGGAAGCAACCTAGATGTCCATCGGCAGATAAATGGATAAAGAAAATGTGGTACATGTATAAGATGGGACGTTACTCTGCCATAAAAAAAGAATAAATGTTAGTCAATTCTAATGAGGTAGACAAACCTAGAACCTTTTATACATAGTGAAGTAAGTCAGAAAGAGAAAAATAAATATCTTATATCAAGGCATATATATAGAATCTAGAAAACTGGTATTGATAAACCCATTTGCAGGGGAAGAATGGAGACACAGATGCAGAGACACAGTCTGGGAGGGGGAGAGAACGAGCGGTGGGGTAAGTAGCGGAACAGAAAGGGAAACAGTGTGGGAGGGACTTGAGACACAGTGAGGGAGGGAAAGAGTAGGATGAATGGAAAAAGTAGCATCAACATATATACACTACCTTGTGTAGAAGGAATAGCTGGTGCGATGTTGCTTATAACTCAGGGAGCCCAGTTAGGTGCTCTGTGAGGACTTAGAGGGCTGAGATGGGGGCGGGGAAGAGGAGGAAAGCTCTAGCAGGAGTGGATATATGTATAATTATGACTGATTCATGTTGGTCCGTGGCAGGAACCAACATAACATTGTAAATACTGAAAAACAACAAGAAAAAGAAAAAAAGAATGTTAAAAAGAAAAATTAGGGGAAGCCAGTTGAGAGATGTAAGGAAACTTTAAAATTATTTTTGGAACTTGCTTATATATCTAAAGTTAGTTCAAAATAACAAGTTTCCTAAGGAGGGGGGGAATACATTGTTCAGTTCAGTTCAATTCAGTGGCTCAGTTGTGTCCGACTCTTTGCGACCCCATGAAGCAGCAGCACGCCAGGCCTCCCTGTCCATCACCATCTCCAGGAGTTCACTCAGAGTCAGGTCCGTCAAGTCAGTGATGCCATC
Source organism: Neotragus moschatus (assembly GCA_006410615.1). Classification (NCBI taxonomy): domain Eukaryota; kingdom Metazoa; phylum Chordata; class Mammalia; order Artiodactyla; family Bovidae; genus Neotragus; species Neotragus moschatus. The sequence goes on along the minus strand of SJYA01001230.1, from coordinate 263,842 downwards.
CAGCCATCTCATCCTCTGTTGTCCCCTTCTCCTCCTCTCCCCAATCCCTCCCAGCCTCAGAGTCTTTTCCAATGAGTCAACTCTTTGCATGTACATTGTACAGCACAGGAATATAGCCAATCTTTTATAATAATTTTAAATGGACTATAATTTATAAAATTTTGAACCTGTAAAACTTTGAAATAAAATTAAATTTTAATTAAGTTAAAATTTTGAATCAATAAAATTTTCAGCTGCACTATGTTGCACAGTTGAAAATAATGTGATGTTATCAACTATACATCAATTTTAATTTTTTTTAAAAAATTAGAAAACAAATTATACTGTTAAATGAGCTGAAGATGATTTTAGAATTAGTTTCCTTGTTTCACAGCAAATGCCGATTAGTGGCAAAAAAAGGTACACTGAGCCATAGAAGTAAATCAGGCTGAGATTAATGTGGAGAGTTAGCTCATATTAGTTACCTTCCTTTACTGAAGAAAAAGAAAAGAAAAGGAAAAAAAATTCTTGAATATAAAGAACATAAGAATCATGTGAACAGTTTTCAAATACAAATATCCAAGCCCCAGCCCTGATGAGTCTGATTGTATTTTGTCACCTTGGTAACTGCCATCTCCCCCAAGGTAACTCATTTTTTTCTTTTTGTCAGCTTTATTGAAATATATTTGACATGTAATATTGTACAAGATTGGTATATAATGTGATAATTTGATATACATATATATTGCAAGCTGTTAACCACAATAAGATCAATTAACAAATTCTTTACCTTTCGCAGTTACCATCTACATATGTTTGTGAGTGTGTAGAACGTTTAAGATTTCTAAGCAACTTTCAAGTGTATAATACACCCTATTAAGGTATATTCACTATTCTGTATATCACATCCCTGGCTCTTGCGCATCTGTAATTGGAAGTTTGTACCCTTCTGATGAAGTTCACTTGAAGACCAGTGCTGAGGTGTACTTTTTTTTTTTTAATTTTAATTGGAGGCTAATTACTTTACAATATTGTGGTGGTTTTTGCCATTCATGAGGTGCACTGTTAAGTGCCTCTTGAGCACCAGCTGTGAAACCTATGTGAGTATGTGAGTCAGGAAGGATTACCTGAGGACGAAACTTGGGTCATGTAGTTTCCTGGATCTTAGTACCTGGGATTTATTCTGAAGGTTAGTGACAGTCCACTAAAGGCCCCTCTGGTAACTTAATTCTGCCATTCTGCTTTCTGATCTTCCCCTCAATTGTTTTCAGTTTTTTATGTCATCCAGTATTATCTGCACTCAGAAAATGAGGAGACAGACTCAGAGAGGGAGGGATGGTAGAATTTTCTTATATTTACATAAAGGTGATATAGTAACAGCAATTGTATTTAAAGTCACTGTATACCTCCTTGTCTTCCCTCCATCTCTACCTCCCCCTTCTTTGGCCTATAATAATAGCAACTAACACTGAAAAAAAGAGACTTACAAAGTAAGAAGAACATTGAATCAGGACATATGTCATTTTATGGTAATTTTAAATCTCTGGCACTAAAAAGACTTGTTTAAAAATACCAGTGTGGCCATGATTTGACACCTGATTAATTTGCCTTTGAATTGTAAGATCTAATTTTAACAAGAATAAGTGATGATGACTTAACATGAGAGACTATCAATATTTAATACAATAGAGTTTATGTTATAGTTTTAGAAACAATTCTGGATTATTTATTTCTCTGAAGGGATAGATGCAGTTTGAAATTAATGAGTTGTCCAATATCTGGCCTACTTGTGGGCACCAGGGGAGATGTATATTTTGTCCCTTAAAGAAGGGCTGATTTTAAAGGGCTATATTTTAAGATTTGTCATTGACTGGGGTTGGTTGTTGGATGCCAGAAACTAAACTTCAGCTAAAAATTTAATATGTGCAATTGCTTAAATAATACCAACGGAAATATATAATTTACAAGGTACTATTTTATACATTATATTTTATCCTCACTATAACCTTGTAAGATGTGTCATTGCTCTGTGAAAATAAAGAAAAGAAAAGAAAAATGAGTATTACAAAGGTCAGTTTACTTACCAAAGCATAGATATATCAGTCTGAAATAGATGATTCAAAATCAACTCTTATAACTCCAAATTCCATCTCCTTTTATGAATGTCTGTATGTGAGTGTTACATAGTAAATCACATGTTAGTTGTTCCTGTTCACTTGCCTGACAACAATAAAGACACATTTTGTGGAAATATGAAATATGACACATTTCAAATAAGTTTATATGTCAATAAAAATGTAATGAAATCATTTTTGAAAAGTAATGGCATTTAAAATTATAATTTAATAATTATATAATGATATTTTGAAATGATATTTGAAAAATTAATGATTTATTGTCTAAACTATGCAAATAGAATTCAAGCTGAGCTATTTAAAATCCTGAAAGATGATTCTGTTAAAATGCTGCACTCCATATCTCAGCAATTTTGGAAAACTCAACAGTGGTCACAGGACTGGAAAAGGTGAGTTTTCATTCCAATCCCAATGAAGGGCAATGACAAATAATACTCAAACTATGGTGCAATTCTGTTCATTTAACATGCCAGCTAGTTATGCTGAAAGTCCTTTAAGTTTCAGCAGTATGTGAAACAAGAAATTCCATATGTTCAATCTGGGTTTAGAAAAATCAGAGGAACCAGAGATTAAATTGCCAGCATAGCTGGATGATAGAGAAAGCAAAGGAATTCCAGAAAGAAAAAAAAAAAAACATATCTACTTTTGCTTCATTAATTACACTGAAGCCTTTAACTGTGTGGATCACAGCAAACTGGAAAATTCTTAAAGAGATGGGAGTACCAGATCACCTCATCTGTCTCCTGAGGAACCTATATGTTGGTCAAGAAGAAACAGAACTGGAAATGGAGAAGTGGACTGGTTCAAAATTGGCAAAGGAGCATGTAAAGGCTGTATATTGTCACCAGGTTTATTTAACTAATATGCAGAATACATCATGCAAAATGCAAAGCTGGATGAATCACATACTGGAATCAAGATTGCCAGGAAAAATATCAACAGCCTCAGAGAAGCAGATGATACTACCCTAAAAGCTGGAAGCAAAGAGGAACTAAAGAGCCTCTTGACAAAGATGAAACAGAAGAGTGAAAAAGCTGGCTTAAAACTCAACATTTAAAAAATGAAGATCATGGTATTTGGTACAATCACTTCACAGCAAATAGATGGGGAATAGTTGGAAGCAGTGACAGATTATATTTTCTTGGGCTTAGGACTGCAGTCATGAAATTTAAAAAGTCATGTTCTTTGGAATGTAAATTATGACAAACATAGACAGCATTAAAACAAGTACTAAAAAGCAAAAACATCACTTTGCTGACAAAAGTCCATATATTCAAAGCTATGATTTCTCCAGTAGTCATATACGGATGTGAGAGTAGGACCATAAAGAATACTAAGAGCCAAAGAATTCATGCTTTTGAACTATGATGCTAGAGAAGGTCTATATAGTCCATTGGATTCCAGGAGACAAAAGCAGTCAAGCCTAAAGGAAATCAATTGTGATATTCCTTGAAAGAACTGATGCTGAAGCTGAAGTTCCAACACTTTGGCAAACTGACAGGAAAAGTTGACTCAGTGGAAAGGATCTTGATGCTGGGAAAGTTCAATTCAGTTGCTCAGTCATGTCCGACTCTTGCGACCACATGGACTGCAGCACGCCAGGGATCCCTGTCCATCACCAACTCCCAGAGTTTGTTCAAACTCAAGTCCATTGAGTTGATAGATGCCATCCAACCATCTAATCCTCTGTTGTCTCCTTCTCTTCCTGACTTCAGTCTTTCCCTGTGTCAGGATCTCTTCAAATGAGTCAGATCTACTCATCTGGTGACCAAAGTACTGGAGTTTCAGCTTCCACATCAGTCCTTCCAATGAATAGTCAGGACTGGTTTACTTTGGGATGAGCTGGATGGATCTGCTTGGACTCTCAAGAGTCTTCTCCAACACCAAAGTTTGAAAGCATCAGTTCTTCAGTGCTCAGCTTTCTTTATAGTCCAACTCTCACATGCATACATGAATACTGGAAAAACCATAGCTTTGACTAGATGGACCTTGTTGGCAAAGTAATGTCTTTGCTTTTGAATATGCTATCTACGTTGATCATAGCTTTTTTCCAAGGAGTAAGCGTCTTTTAATTTCATGGCTGCAGTCACCATCTGCAGTGATTTTGGATCCCAGAAAAATAAAGTTTTACACTGTTTCCACTGTTTCCCCATCTATTTCCCATGAAGTGACGGGACTGGATGCCATGATCTTCATTTTCTGAATGTTGAGCTTTATGCCAACTTTTTCACTCTCCTCTTTCACTTTCATCAAGAGGCTCTTTAGTTCCTCTTCACTTTCTGCCATAAGGGTGGTGTCATCTGCATATCTGAGGTTATTGATATTTCTCCCGGCAATGTTGATTCCAGCTTGTGCTTTTTCCAGCCCAGTGTTTCTCATGATGTACTCTGCATATAAGTTAAATTAGCAGGGTGACAATATACAGCCTTGACGTACTCCTTTTCCGATTTGGAAAAGATCTGTTGTTCTATATCCAGTTTATAACTGCTGCTTTCTGACCTGCATACAGATTTCTCAAGTGGCAGATCAAGCAGTCTGCTATCCCCATCTCTTTTAAGCATTTTCCACAGTTTGTTGTGATCCACACGGTCAAAGGCTTTGACACAATCAATAAAGCAGAAACAGAGGTTTTTTTGGAATTCTCTTGCTTTTTCTATGATGCAAAAGATGGCAATTTGATCTCTGTTTCCTCTGTCATTTCTAAATCCAGATTGAACATCTGAAAGTTCACAGTTCACATACTACTGAAGCCTGCCTTGGAGAATTTTGAGCATTGTTTACTAGCATGTGAGATGAGTACAACTGTGCAGTAGTTTGAGCATTCATTGGCACTACCTTTCTTTGGGATTGGAATGAACACTGACCTTTTCCAGTCCTATGGCCACTGCTGTGTTTTCCAAATTTGCTGGCATATTGAGTGCAGCACTTTCACAGCATCATCTTTCAGGATTTGATACAGCTCAACTGGAATTCCATCACCTCCACTAGCTTTGTTTGTAGTGATGCTTCCTAAGGCCCACATGACTTCACATTCCAGGATGTCTGGCTCTACATGTGTGATCACACCATGATGATTATCTGGGTCATGAAGATCCTTTTTGTATAGCCCTTCTGTGTATTGTTGCCACCTCTTCTTTTTATATTCTGCTTCTGTTAGGTCCAAACTATTTGTCCTTTATTATACCCATCTTTATGTGAAATGTTCCCTCCCTTGGCATCTCTGATTTTCTTGAAGAGATCTCTAGTCTTTCCCATTCTATTATTTTTCTCTATTTCTTCGCACTGATCACTGAGTAAGGCTTTCTTAGCTCTCTTGGTTATTATTTGGAACTCTGCATTCAGATGGATACATCTTTTCTTTCCTCCTTTGCTTTTTCTTTCTCTTCTTTTCTCAGCTATTTGTAAAGCCTCCTCAGACAACCATTTTGCTTTTTTGCACTTCTATTTCTTGGAGATGGCCTTGGTCCATGACCTCTGTCCATAATTTTTCAGGCTTTCTATCTATCAGATCTAAAACCTTGAATTTGTTTCTCACTTCCACTGTATAATCATAAGGGATTTGATTTAGGTCATACCTGAATGGTCTAGTGGTTTTCCCTACTTTCTTCAATTCATGTCTGAATTTGGCCATAAGAAGTTCATGATCTGAATCANACAGATTTCTCAAGTGGCAGATCAAGCAGTCTGCTATCCCCATCTCTTTTAAGCATTTTCCACAGTTTGTTGTGATCCACACGGTCAAAGGCTTTGACACAATCAATAAAGCAGAAACAGAGGTTTTTTTGGAATTCTCTTGCTTTTTCTATGATGCAAAAGATGGCAATTTGATCTCTGTTTCCTCTGTCATTTCTAAATCCAGATTGAACATCTGAAAGTTCACAGTTCACATACTACTGAAGCCTGCCTTGGAGAATTTTGAGCATTGTTTACTAGCATGTGAGATGAGTACAACTGTGCAGTAGTTTGAGCATTCATTGGCACTACCTTTCTTTGGGATTGGAATGAACACTGACCTTTTCCAGTCCTATGGCCACTGCTGTGTTTTCCAAATTTGCTGGCATATTGAGTGCAGCACTTTCACAGCATCATCTTTCAGGATTTGATACAGCTCAACTGGAATTCCATCACCTCCACTAGCTTTGTTTGTAGTGATGCTTCCTAAGGCCCACATGACTTCACATTCCAGGATGTCTGGCTCTACATGTGTGATCACACCATGATGATTATCTGGGTCATGAAGATCCTTTTTGTATAGCCCTTCTGTGTATTGTTGCCACCTCTTCTTTTTATATTCTGCTTCTGTTAGGTCCAAACTATTTGTCCTTTATTATACCCATCTTTATGTGAAATGTTCCCTCCCTTGGCATCTCTGATTTTCTTGAAGAGATCTCTAGTCTTTCCCATTCTATTATTTTTCTCTATTTCTTCGCACTGATCACTGAGTAAGGCTTTCTTAGCTCTCTTGGTTATTATTTGGAACTCTGCATTCAGATGGATACATCTTTTCTTTCCTCCTTTGCTTTTTCTTTCTCTTCTTTTCTCAGCTATTTGTAAAGCCTCCTCAGACAACCATTTTGCTTTTTTGCACTTCTATTTCTTGGAGATGGCCTTGGTCCATGACCTCTGTCCATAATTTTTCAGGCTTTCTATCTATCAGATCTAAAACCTTGAATTTGTTTCTCACTTCCACTGTATAATCATAAGGGATTTGATTTAGGTCATACCTGAATGGTCTAGTGGTTTTCCCTACTTTCTTCAATTCATGTCTGAATTTGGCCATAAGAAGTTCATGATCTGAATCACAGTCAGTTCCCAGTCTTGTTTTTGTTGACTTTATAGAGCTTCTCCTTCTTTGGCTGCAAAGAATATAATCAATCTGATTGTTGTATTGACCATGTGGTGATGTTTATGTGTAGAGTCTTCTCTTATTGCTAGGAAAGATTGAAGGCCAAAGAGAAGGGAGTGACAGAGGATGAGATGGTTAGATAGTATCAGTGTCTCACAAAACACGAATTTAAGCAAACTGAGCAAATTCAGGGAGATAGTGAAGAAAAGGGAAGACTCGCATGCTACAGTCCATAGGGTTGCAAATGTTGTGCCCAGAGTCCGAGTCCCCAGAACTGAGAGAATAAGACGTCCACAGCAATGCAATAGTGTGAAAGGGGTTTTATTGCTAGCTTGAGCTAGGGTCCAAGTCTCATTCAGTGCAGTGGAATCTGACAAGGACCCTGAGCTTTTGATCGTAGCTGCTTATATACAGGCAGTCTTAGTATCAGGGTAGCTGGCACTACATAATTGACTGAGGTTTGGTGCAAATGAGGACTCTCCTGATTAGTTTAAGGGTATAACTTCCGGAGACATGACTCAGGTTTAGTTCAAGGGTATACTTCCGGAGACATGACTCATGTTTAGTTCAGATGACTTAAGTTTTAGTTCAAGGATATAACTTTCAGAGACATGACTCAGGTTTCGTTCAAATGACTCAGGTTTTAATTCAAGGGTATATCTTCTGGAAACATGACTCAGGTTTTATCTTTAGGCCTAGTGTAACTCACTGAGCCTGTCATGGCCAGAGTCTGGTCCCAACAGCAAAGAGTCAGACACAGCTTAGCGAGTGAACAGGAACAACAGCAACTAAATAGGATACCAAAGAAACTAGGATACCAACTAAATAGGATACCAAAGAAACCAACTAGGATACCAAAGAAACAGTTTTTCTTCTTCAATGCAGTCAATGCAGTTGCTCAGTCATGTCTGACTCTTTGGACCTCAGAGTCTGAAACATGTCAGGCTCCCCTTTCCATCATCAACTCCACAAGCTTGCCCAAATGCCTGTCTGTTTTCAGTGATGCCATCCGAAAGTCTTATCTTCTATCGTCCCCTTCTCCTTCTGCCTTCAGATATTTCCTTGCATCAAGGTCTTTTTTAATGAGTCAGCTTTTTGCATCAGGTGGCCAATGTATTGGAACTTCAGCTTCAGCATCATTCCTTCTGATGATTATTCAGGACTGATTTTCTTTAGGATTGACTGGCTGAATCTCCTTGCAGTACAAGGAAATCACAAGAGTCTTCTCCAGCATCACAATATAAGCATCAATTTTTCAGTGCTCAGCCTTCTTTATGGTCCAATTCTTATATCTGTACATGACTACTGAAAAACCACAGCTTTGACTAGATGGACATTTGTTGGCAAATGTCACTCCATGTTCATGTGCTGTCTAGATTTGTCATAACTTTTCTTCCAAGGAGCAAGTGTCCTTTAATTTCATGGCTGCAGTCACCATCTGCAGTGATTTGGGAGCCCAAGAAAAGAAAGTCTGCCACTCTCTCCATTTTGCTCATCGATTTGCCACGAAATGACGGAACTGTGTGCCATAGTCTTAGTTTTTGAATGCTGAGTTTTAAGCCACATTTTTCACTCTCATCTTTTACTTTCTTCAAGAGACTCTTTAGTTCCTCTTTGATTTCTGCCATAAGGGTGGTGTCATCTGCATATCAGAGGTTATTGATACTTCTCCCAGCAATCTTGATTCCAGCTTGTGCTTCATCCAGCCCAGCATTTCTCATGATATACTCTGCATAGAAGTTAAATAAGCAGGGTGACAATATACAGCCTTGACATATCCCCAATTTGGAAGCAGTCTCACTGTTCCATGTCTGGTTCAACTGTTGCTTCGTGACTTGCATACACATTTCACAGGGGTCAGGTAAGCTGGTCTGTTGTTACAATCTCTTGAAGAATTTCCCACAGTTTTTTATTATCCACACAATCAAAGGTTTTGACAAAGGCAATAAATCAGAAGTAGATATTTTTTCTGGAACTCTCTTGCTTTTTTGATGATCCAGCAGATGTTGGATGTTTGATCTTCGGTTCCTCTGCCCTGTCTAAATCCAGCTTGAACATCTGGAAGTTCTCGGTTCACATACTGTTGAAACCTGGCTTGGAGAATTTCAAGCATTACTTTACTAGCATGTGAGATGAGTACAATTGTGCAGTAGTTTGAACATTCTTTGGCATCGCCTTTCTTTGGGATTGGAATGAAAACTGACCTTTTCCAGTCCTGTGGCCACTGCTGAGTTTTCCATATTTGCCAGCGTATTGAGTGCAGCACTCTCTCAGCATCAACTTTTAGGATTTGAAATACCTCAACTGGAATTCCATCACCTCCACTAGCCTTGCTCAGAGTGTTACTTCCTAAAGCCCACTTGACTTTGCATCCAAGATGTCTGGCTCTATGTGAGTGATCACACAATCATTGTATCTGATCATTATGATCTTTTTTTTGGTGTAGTTCTTCTGTGTATTCTTGCTACCTCTTCTTAATATCTTCTGCTTCTTTTGGTCCATACCATTTCTGTGTTTTATTGTGACCATCTTTGTATGAAATGTTCCCTGGTATCTCTAATTTTCTTGAGGAGATCTCTAATCTTTCTCATGCTATTATTTTCCTTTATTTCTTTGGATTGATCGCTAAGGAAGCTTTTCTTCTCTTTCTTTGCTATTCTTTGGAAATCTGCATTCAGATGGACACATCTTTCCTTTGCTCCTTTACCTTTCGCTTCTCTTTTTTCTCAGCTATTTGTAAGGTCTCCTCATACAACCATTTTTCTTTTTGCATTTTTTTTTCCTGGATATGGTCTTGATCACAATCACCTGTACAATATCACACCCTCTGTCCATAGTTCATCAGGCACTCTGTCTATCAAATTTAATCCCTCGACTCTATTTGTCACTTTCACTATATAATCATAAGGGATTTGATTTAGGTAATGGTCTAGTGGTTTCCCTCACTTTCTTCAATTTAATCTGAATTTGGCAATAAGGAGTTTATGTTCTGAACAACAGTCAGCTCCCAGTCTTGTTTTTGCTGACTGTATAGAGCTTCTCCATCTTTGGCTTCAAATAATATTATCAATCTGATTTCAATATTGACCACCTGGAGATGTCCATGTGTAGAGGTGTCTTTTATATTGTTAGAACAGGATTGCTATGACCAGCATGTTCTCTTAGCAAACCCTGTTAACCTTTTCCTTGCTTCATTGTGTACTTCAAGACCAAACTTGCCTGTTAACCCAGGTATCTCCTGACTTCCTACTTTTGCATTTCAGTCCCCTATGCTGAAATGAACATTGTTTTCTGGTGTTACTTGTACCAGTCTTATAGGTCATCATAGAACAGTTCAACTTCAGCTTCTTCATCATTAGTGGTTGGGGCATAGACTTGGATTACTGTAATATTTAATGTTTTCCCTTAGAAATGAACAGAGTTCATTCTGTCATTTTTGAGAGTGTACCCAAGTACTTCATTTCAGACTCTTTTGTTGACTATGAGGGCTACTCCATCTCTTCTAAGGGATGCTTGCTCTCAGTAGTAGATATAATGGTCATCTGAATTAAATTCACCCATTCCAGTCCATTTTAATTCATTGATTCATAAAATGTCAACGTTCCCTCTTTCCATCTTCTGTTTGACCACTTCCAGTTTACCTTTCATGGACCTAACATTCCAGGTTCCTATGCTGTGTTGCTTTTTACAACATCGGACTTTTCTCCATTACCAGTCACAGCCACACCTGTGTTGTTTTTCTTTTGGCTCCATCTCTTCACTCTTTCTGGAGTTATTTTCTACTCTTCTCCAGCAGTGTATTGGTCACCTACCAACCTAGAGAATTCATGTTTCAGTGTTATATCTTTTTGCTTTTTCATACTGTTCATGGCGTTCTCAAGGCAAAAATACTGAAGTGGTTTGCCATTCTCTTCTCCAGTGGACTACGTTTTGCCAGAACTCTCTACTATGTCCTGTCAGTCTTGAGTGATCCTACAAGGCATGACTCATAGTTTCGTTGAGTTAGACAAGGCTGTGATCCATGTGATCAGTTTGGCTAGTTTTCTGTGATTGTGGTTTTCATTATGTCTGCCCTCTGATGGACAAGGATAAGAGGCTTGTGGATACTTCCTTATGGGAGAGACTGACTCTGGGGGAATCTGGGTCTTTTTTAATGGGTGGAGCCATGCTCAGTAAATCTTTAATCCAATTTTCTGTTGATGGGTGCCTCTATTCCCTTTACAACAACCTGTTGTTCCCTCCCTGTTGTTTGGTCTGAGGCCAAACTATGGTAGATATAATGTGGAACTTACACACTCATTGTTGTGTTTGGTGCCCCTGACCCCGCAGCAGGCCACTGTCAAGCCACACCTCTGCCAGAGATTCCTGGACACTCACAGACAAATCTGGCTCAGTCTCTCATGTGACATTGCTCTTTTCTCCTGGCTGCTAGTGCACACAAGGTTTTATTTGTGCCTTCCAAGAGTTTTTCCCCAGTCCTGTGGAAGTTCTGTAATCAAATCCCACTAGCCTCCCAAGTCAAATTCCCTGGAGATTCTCAGTCCTTTTGCCAGATCCCCAGGTTGGAAAATCAGTTGTGGGACCTAGAACTTTCTTAACAATGCAATAATTTCTTTGATATAATTGTTCTGCAATTTTTGGGTCATCTGCTTGGTGGCTCTATGATGGGGCTAATAGTGACCTCCTCTAAGAGGGCTTATGCCACACACTGCATGTCCCAGGTCTGCTGCAGGCAGGCCACTGCTGACCTGTACCTCTGCAGGAGACACTCAAGCACTCAAAGGTAGGTCTGGCTAAGTTTCTGTGGGTCTCTGGGCCCTGGTGCACACAAGATTTTATTTGAGCCCTCCAAGCATCTCTGGTTGGCATGTGGTTTGATTCTAAATGCTATTTCACTGTTCCTACTGTCTTATTGGGGCTTTTCCTTTGCCCTTGGACATGAGGTTTGGAAGCAGAAAACGTATTCAGAGATGTTAAACCTAAACACATAAAGACTAAAATAAACATTATTTAGCAAAACAATTTAATTTTTCATAGACAGAAGGAAATTCTTAGTGCATAAATCATAACTATTTTTGTTTGTTCTGTATTTTTGTCTCCTTTCCCATTCTATTTAACTGTGTTAGGATATCTTAAGACAGAAGAACCAAAAGGATGTGTAGACATCCTAATGTCTTGGATGGATTTTCATTTCTTTATTCATTGGACTGATTCATACTATAACTATCCAGTTTGTGTTTTCCTACCTTTGAGCCTTCATCAGATCATGGCCTTTATACAACTTTTAGAGATTTCATTTCCCATTTCCAATTTCTGCTTTAGTGCCTTTATAATGTCAGCACTTTTCTCAACATTTATGATAGGTGCATAGATCCAGATGTCATTTAAGTCCATATTCCGACGATCTACTTAATAATTGCTGAACATAACGAGAGCATTGGGAAGATTTTACCATAACGAAAGGTAAAGATGGGCTTATTTACTTCATCTTATCTGATCAGTGTTCCTTTTCTACTTCCTTCTGTTGCTCATCCCTCCCTACATCCATTCATCCTACTTCCTCTCTGATAAAGAGACGTAGATAATTTGAGGAAGCATTATGAGGGAGATAAAATTGGCTTTCAAAAGTATCTGTAGTCTGAAAAAGTTTTTATGAGATAAAGACATAAAATACAAGTTTTGTTACTAGTTTAAGATATTATTTGTAATCCCATAACCTCATAGTAACCCCCAAGAAAATAGCTAAAAAGATAGACTATAAAGGAAATGACAGGGAATCAAAAGTATACACTAAAAATCAGACAAATAAGAAAACAATAGAAGTGAGTAATAAAAATAATGTAAGATATATAGAAAAAACAAAAAGAAAATGGCAGAAGAAAATTTAAGAGTATATACAGTGACTTGGAAAAGACTCTGATGCTTAGAAGGATTGGGGGCAGGAGGAGAAGAGGACAACAGAGGATGAGATGGCTGGATGGCACCACCAACTCGATGGACATGAGTTTGGGTAGACTCCGGGAGTTGGTGATCAACAGGGAGGCCTGGTGTACTGTGATTCATGGGGTCTCAAAGAGTTGGACATGACTGAACGACTGAACTGAATTGAACTGAACAGTGACTTGGGACAGAGAATGAAGTATAAAGACGTTTTACCTACAAATTCCCTTTAATGTTTTATTTCTATGTTTTTATAATGAGCTAGATTCTGTTCATTTTCAGAATAGCATAGATTTATATAAATAAATAAAAATGTTGGTAGGCTAAATACTAGTCTTGGTATCATGTATAGATCTAAGTGAGCAAAGTATTAAATTGTTTATTCCTTCTCCAACCATTAGAAAACAACACCCAGTAGAATTTTCTTTTTTTTTTTTTTCTAATTGTAGTTAACCATTGAACAACATGTATTGAAATTGTACAAGTCCACTGAAGTGCAGAATTTTTTCTTTTTCAATAAATACTTACTATTGCTATAATGTTAGTCATTCAGTCGTGTCTGACTCTTTGTGATCACACAGACCATATCCTGCCAGGCTCCTCAGTCTTCTCTAGGCAAGAACACTAGACTGGGTAGCCACTCCCTTCTCCAGGTTATCTTCCCAACACAGGGATCAAACCTGGTCTCCTGTATTGCAGGCAGATTTTTTACCTTCTCAGCCACAAGGGAAGATCTAATACTATAGTACTACTCAATATGAGGTTGGTTGAATCTGTGAATGGGGAANCTTCTCTAGGCAAGAACACTAGACTGGGTAGCCACTCCCTTCTCCAGGTTATCTTCCCAACACAGGGATCAAACCTGGTCTCCTGTATTGCAGGCAGATTTTTTACCTTCTCAGCCACAAGGGAAGATCTAATACTATAGTACTACTCAATATGAGGTTGGTTGAATCTGTGAATGGGGAACCAAAAATATGGAAGATTGTTAAATTATAGGTGGAATTTTTTTTACTACAGAGTAATAATTTCTATCCTAACCCCTATAATGTTCAAGGATTAGCTGTACTAAGTAAAAATAAATCTCGGTATAGAAATGAAATTGTACACAAAGAGGCAAAACTAAAGCACACTAATATATCTTCTAATAAAGGAAACTAAATCAGTTAGGTCTCAGAATACAAAGCTATTATTTTTCCAATGAAGACAGATTTAAGAAGCTGATCACACTAAAATTATATCAGTTGTTTATTGCTTTTACAAATTCTAAAACATTAGTGATATCTCTAATCATCTGCTAAGAATATTTGTAAATAAAATTTAAATAATGCTTAGAATATAATGTACAAAACTCTTGTTACAATAATGACTACAGTGTATTGTATTTTTTTGCTAATAAGAAATATAATCATTTTCCAAAATTTGAATATCCATTATTAGGAAAGATTGAGATTCTGTTAAAAGGAGAAAACTAACCAATATGTTTACATATCAAAATGAATTTGCTGAGATCCAACAATAGAGTGAGCCTCTCTTATCTGCTTTAGAGGTAAGCAGTACTGTGCTTATCTCATTCATAGATATGTTTTTATCTGTGTACTTGTAGTTCCCTATATTCAACAAATCAGACAAATATAAGTCAATGTATACTTTTCTTCCCATTCCTAACTTAGACAAGTGGAAGAAAAATGTTCTCAAACTGGTTTGCATAATTCTCTCAAGCCATTCTTTTATTGTTGATAGTATTTCTAATGTTTTATTTACTTGGCCATATGTTAGTAACTGAGATGTGTAATTCCTATGACTAAATATTCTGTGATTTGGAATCTAGCCCTTTACACTTGCTATCCCTTGTCTTCTCTGAGTCCCAGTGGTATATCTGACTTTATAGTATCGACTAATCCTAATAAAGTCAGTGAGATGATTATTTGATAAAGACTTCTGAAATTGCATTCTTGTTTTACTATGATTTCTTAAAATTGTGGTAATAATGCTAATATGAGATCTGCATTCTTAACACGTGTTTAAGTATATAATAGAGCTTTGTTAACAATAGGCATAGTGTTGCACCGAAGACGTCTAGAAGTTATTTATCATGTATAACTGAATATTTATAACTGTTGTATAACAACCTCCCATATGCTCCTTCTCCCAGCCTCAAGAAACTTATAGACTTCTACTTTCTGCCTCTATGAGCTTGACTATTTTATATATTTCATACTGGTAAAATTATGCAGTATTCACCCTTCTATGACTAGCTTAATTTATTTGCCATAATGTCCTCAATGTTCATCCATATTGCCACATATGACATAATTTCCTTTTAAAGCTAGATGATAATTCATTGTTAAGTATCTACAATATTTTCTTTATCCACTCAACTATCAGTGGACATTTAGGTTGATTCTACACCTTGATTATTCCAAGTGGTGCTGTAGTGAACATGGGAGTGCACTCATTTTTTTGAGATTCTGATTTCAATTCTTTTAGATAACTAAGTGAGATTGCTGGATCACATGGTAGCTTAATAGCAAACAAGCAAATAGCCCGATTAAAAGTGAGCATATAATTTGAATACACATTTCTTCAAAGAATATGTATAAGTGGCCAAGTTCAGTTCAGTCGCTCAGTCGTGTCTGACTCTTTGCGACCCCATGAATCGCAGCACGCCAGGCCTCCTGTCCATCACCAACTCCCGGAGTTCACTCAGACTCACGCCCATCGAGTCAGTGATGC
>SJYA01001230.1:225140-248167 GCA_006410615.1 Neotragus moschatus | reverse complement strand
AAAAAAAAAAAAAAAAAAAGAAAGAATGACTGTTAGCAAAATGACCAAAGAGAACAAGGGTGTGGAGAAAAAGGGATGCTTGTGTACAATCAGTGGGAATGTAAGTTGGAATACTACTATGGAAGACAGTATGGAAAATCCTAAAAAAAAACTTAAAAATAGAACTATCATATGATCCAACAGTCTCTCTTCTGGGTATATAGCCAAAGAAAGTGAAAGCAGGATCTCAAATATCACCACTTCGTGTTCATAGCAGCATAATAGTCAAAATAAGAAAACAACTGAAGTATCTATTAATGGATAAATGGATAATGAACTTATGCAATACATATACAATGGAATATTATTCAACCATGAGAAAAAAAGAAATCTTGCCATTTTCAACAACATTGGTGGACCTTAAGGGCATCATACTGAAAGAAAAAGTCAAACAGAGAAAGTCTAATATTTATAATATGTTATATATGAAATCTAAAAAGAAAGAAATCATAGAAGTAAGGAGTGTAACCAAGAAGGATGGTTACTGATGGTGGGGGATGGGAGAAATGGAGGAGATATTGGTCAAAGGGTACAAACTTCCAGTTATAAGATGATTAAGCATTAATTTACAGCATAATGACTATAGACAATAATACTATATTGTGTATTTGAAAGTTATTAAGGGAGTAAACCTTAAATATTCACACTATAAAGTTAAAGTTTTAATTACATGACAAAAGAGGTCTATATAGTTAAAGTTATTATTATTATTTTTTGTCCCGGTGGTCATGTATGGATGTGAAAGTTGGACCATAAAGAAGACTGAGTGCTCAATAACTGATGCTTTTGAACTGTGGTATTGAAGAAGACTCTCCAAAGTCCTTTGGATTGCAAGGAGATCAAACCAGTCAATTCTAAAGGAAATCAACCTTGAATATTAATTAGAAGGATTGATACTGTAGCTGAAGCTCCAATATTTTGCCCATCTGATGTGAAGAGCCGACTCATTAGAAAAGACGCTGATGCTGGTAAAGATTGAAGGCAAGAAGAGAAGNAGTAAGGAGTGTAACCAAGAAGGATGGTTACTGATGGTGGGGGATGGGAGAAATGGAGGAGATATTGGTCAAAGGGTACAAACTTCCAGTTATAAGATGATTAAGCATTAATTTACAGCATAATGACTATAGACAATAATACTATATTGTGTATTTGAAAGTTATTAAGGGAGTAAACCTTAAATATTCACACTATAAAGTTAAAGTTTTAATTACATGACAAAAGAGGTCTATATAGTTAAAGTTATTATTATTATTTTTTGTCCCGGTGGTCATGTATGGATGTGAAAGTTGGACCATAAAGAAGACTGAGTGCTCAATAACTGATGCTTTTGAACTGTGGTATTGAAGAAGACTCTCCAAAGTCCTTTGGATTGCAAGGAGATCAAACCAGTCAATTCTAAAGGAAATCAACCTTGAATATTAATTAGAAGGATTGATACTGTAGCTGAAGCTCCAATATTTTGCCCATCTGATGTGAAGAGCCGACTCATTAGAAAAGACGCTGATGCTGGTAAAGATTGAAGGCAAGAAGAGAAGGTGGACAACAGAGGATGAGATGGTTGGATGGCATCACCAACTCAATGGACATGAGTTTGAGCAGGCTCCGGGAGATGATGAAGGGCAGGGAAGCCTGGCATGCTGTAGTCCATGGGGTCACAAAGAGTTGGACACGACTGAGCTACCAAGCAACAACAATTACATGACTTTGTGGAGGTGTTAGTCAATTCTATGATGATGATCATTTTGCAAAATACAAATGTATCAAACTATACATTTGAAACTTTAAACTTACCCAATGTTTTATGTCAATTATATCTAAAAAACTTGGGTAAAATGTATAAAATTCTAAGACCAGAGATGTTAAACTTTAAAAATTATGGAAATATTTAACTTAGAATAAGATTTTGTAGTTTATTTGATAGAGTTATTATAAGTTCTAGTATGCAAAATAAAATATGATTTTAAATTGCAATATCACTTTTTTTTAATTTAGTTAGAAGTAAGTTCAATTCGCTCTTGACAATGCATCACTTAAAATTTCTAAAATTTAATTAGTCCCAAGAAGCAGTACACCACTGAAGCCCTCTAAAGGCACCTCTTTCTTTGAATTTGTCAACTTAAGAACAAGTGCAGAGGAATGTTTAAGGCCAAAGTTTTGTGTCACAATGAAGTTTTAGATATAAAATTAGATCTCAGTCCTTTTACTCATCTCTATAATATATGTAAAATCAGTAATTCTAGGTTGTGTTGAATGAGGTGACATGTGGAAGGAATTTCATATAATCACTAAATCGTTATATGACTGGCACTGTCATTGAAATTCCTTTTAATGCTGAAGCTACCCTTATAGCCAAAAGTTAAAACACTTGCCAATATCCATGCAAAATATTAATATGATCATTCCAGTCTTGCTGTCACCTCTCCTTGTCAAATTTTTTTAGTGTCCCGTGAACAATCTACACTTGCTTTTCTCCTATAAGCCTCAGTTCAAGTTGACTTGTGTAGCCTCTTTGCCCCTGAAACCAGAACAATTCACTGCCTTGTAGTCTAACAACTTAAATATAATCTCTGATTGTCCTGTATCATGCCACTAATATTAGTTTATATATGTCTATTCTTTGTATTGGTGACTTCTTAGGGCAAGAAGTATCCTGCTTATTTTTGCATATAAATATGAAATCCAGTGAAAATGCTAAAAAATTCTATACGAGTATAATGCTTCACTACTAATATCAGTAAACATTTTAAGCACCTAGAGTTCCAGGTATTATTCTAGGTGCTGGGGTATAGTAATCTACATAGGCATTGCTTTCAAAGAGCTTTGCTTTCTTTCAGTGGGACGAAAATACTTAGCACAACAACACAGAAATACATTAGAATTAAATATATTTTCAAATCATATAAAAAGAAAATAAGCCAGTACATATGTCTCCTATAAATAGATTATTGAAAGAAAAATTCTCTGGGATGATATTTGAAATAAGTAATGAGAAAAAGCCAACCAACCATTTGTAAGCTCTGGGATAACATGGTCTGAGACAGAGACAACCACTAACGAAAAAGATTGAAATTTGACATTATTTCTTAGATTTGGAGGAATTAATTTTTGAAAGGCTATTAAAATTGTCTTTTATTCAAAATTAATTAGTTTTAATTCTCTAAATGAAATCTTCATAAATGCACATCTTTAATAAGAGGGTGTATTAAGTAAGGGAAGTTCTCTTAAGGATACATTATACTTTTCATTGTCAAAAAGAATGTTAAATAGTAATTAACATACCGAGATTTGGCATTCATGATCTAAATTACAGTCAGTGGATCCAAAGACGGTAATAAAAAAATAGTGACAGTCCATTTGAAGCAGTGATTCATTTAAAACTTAGAAACAAGTGGTTTAAAAAAAACCCTTAATTTGTTGTAATCTATGTACAGTGACACAATAAAGCTGTCAAGAAGATAATGAAGAAAGGGGCATTCTTATAGATAACCAGAGTTGTGCTATAGAGATGAGGTAAAATTTTAGAATAGGATACAGAATTAAAACTTCCAAATACTACCTTAATAATGCGATAAATGTTCTGAAGATCACCCCTATTTTAATTTGAAGGATGAAGGGTGGCATTCATATTGGAAATATGCACCCATTGCAGAGGTTAGTTGCATACATAGCTTTTAAATATTTTTGTTTAGATTTCTGCCTCTATATGAAGTTTTATTTTTCTCTTTTAAGTTCCTGAGGTAATCAGTATCACTTTTAACTCTCTGCATTTCCTCCTTATGAATCCAAAGAATATACATCTGTGAACAGTTAAAATTTCCATAAAATGATGGAGATGAGGAAAAAGTCTAGTGCCTAGATGGCTCCTATGTGAATAAACATTCTCTCAGTTAGTCAAGAAATTTTGTTTGATCAGAATACATGTATACTTGAGAACTGATGTAAGAATAAGAAAATATTGATCCCACAAGTTGCTGATAGGAGAAGAGAAAAATGCAATCAGCTTTGTACTCTCCCTTTCTGGAATCAATTGTTTGTTTGGACACATATTTTTCAATTGAGTGCCATGTTTTTGTTAAACACACTATGACTGAATATTCTCAGTTTCTCTTAATCAGAAAGTAAATAAATTGAATTATTAACTTGATGCTTAAATGCTAACTCACTTGCATTTATAAAGTACTATAAAATTGCCATGAGAGTGTTTTTATCACCATATCCAAACCAACTCTGTCTACACTGTGTCTACTATACTGGGAATAATTTCTCAAGAACACAGGCCATTTGTATACTTACCCATACTGTAGTCTCTAAATGAGCTAGACTTTAGAAAGACATTGACTCCATGATTAGTGAAAAAAATTATTTATTTAAAAAAGAAAGTTAAAAGGATGAGGCTGTTACAGATCTAAGAATCTGAAGTGGAAAGATTTTAAGTACATGAATAATAAAATATTTATAGAGATGGGATGAAGGTGACAGAAAGAAGGACGTGGAGCTTACTTCTTCTCCCAAATACCTCACAAATTCAGCTACCTTTGGAACAGTTCTCATAGAATGCATACTGAATCCTAGCAGATCTCATACAACAAAAGATGCAAGAAGGATCATCACAAACTGGGTAGGATGAAAGAAAATAAATGAATCAGGACTGGATTTGTATACCTGGGAGGGAGTTGTGATGGAGGAAAGATTCTCCCACCTTGGGAACTCCCTTGGGAAATCTGCTTGGACAGATAAGGAGCTTCGGAGGCTCAGAGCAGAGTACAGAAGCCAACTTTCAGCAGGAAGAATATAGAGACTACCACAGATAGTCCTGGTCCCCTTTTTGTACTCTCCAACCTAAGATGCTCTTTGCTGGTGTGTGAAGGGGTTGGGTGTTGAACTCAGGTTTCAACAGACAGATATGGGGAGAGGAACAGGATTGGCTGCATAGAGACAGCCCAAAGGGACTAGATTTTAGTCTGGGATGTATTCAAGGATGTGCACAGGAAAGAGCCTGGGTGTTCCATAGAAGCCTCATTGTTAAAGAATGTGAAGGGATGGGTGTGTCTCACTATAGCAACCTCACAGCAGGTGAGTCTCCACCCCCACAAACTGTGGAAGAATTCAGGTACCAGCAGGTTGCTAACATAGAGGCAAGGTTGGAATCTGAAGCAATTCCCAAAGGGTATGCTAGTTCAGCAGATTTACACCATTTGCATTTTGTGAGCCCAGTGCCTGTGGGATATCTCAGTGGATTACTGGTGCTTCAGTGCCCAGAAGTGGGTCCAGTTTTAGCAGCAGTTGGCATTATGTGCACAAATACATGGAGGTGTGGCTGGAATCTGGACTGATTCCTGTAGCTCCTACAGCGTGTCCTGGTCCATGTTTGCAGTGGGTCTGGATGTTGGGCTTCAGCAGATATCTTCTGTTGGCTTTGTGAGGAAGTGCCTGAGGTACATCCAGGCCTATTGCCAGCATTCCCTCAGCTTAAGTGAGGCCAAGAACAGTACCAACAACAGTCTACTGTATGTACAACACAACAGGTGATGGGTAGTTAACAATGTTTCAGAGCAGAGTTTCCATGTGGACAGCTTCTGCAAAGGAGTATTCAGAAGCTCCTCTTCCACTGGGAGCAAGTCAATCCTACCTACTTCACACTGCAGCTTAGAACTAAAGCCAGAGACTGCTACTGCAACAAACAGGGAACAGACTTTGCCCCAAACTGGAATGTAATAAACACAGAGTAACAAAGAGCCTTGCTCAACATTCACTGTCCAGTGCAAGCTCTGATCACCACAACGCCAATCAGACCCACTCCCTGTCAAGAATATAAAGGCCAGCACACACAGGAAAACACACACTGTTTTCAAGTACACATGGAAGATTCTCTAGAACAGACCACATTTTAGGACACAAAACATGCATCAACAAATTTAAGAGGATAGAAATTCTCTCAAGTATCTTTTCTGACTACAACAGCATTAAAGTAGAAATCAACCACAAATAGAAACAATAAAAATAAAAACAATTGCATGGAAACAAAACAATATACTACTTAAAAAAATGGGAAAAGAATGAAATCACAGAAGAAATTAAAATACTTTTAAATAAATGACAATGAGAACATAACTATACAAAATCTATGCAGCAAAAGCAGTCCTAAGAGGGAAGTTCATAGTCAGGTCATTTTCAAAAAGCAAGAGAAAAATCTCAGATAAACAATTTTACTTATCATTTAAACAATGAGGAAAAAAATAAAAACAAAGTGTAGAGTCAGTAAAGGGCTTCCAAGATGGTGTAGTGGTAAATAATCTAATTGCCATTGTAGGAGATGCAAGAGACTCAGGTTTGATCTCTGGGTCGGGAAGACTCCAAGAGTAGGAATGACAACCCACTTCAACATTCTAGCCCAGAAAATTCCATGGACAGAGAAGCCTGGTGGGCTACAGTCTATGAGATCACAAAGAATCAGACATGCCTGAGTAAGCACACACACACACACACACACACACAAGTCAGAAGGAAAAATAAAGATCTGAGAGGAAATAAACAAAAATAGAGATTAAAAAAGAATAGAAGAAATCAACAAAAACCAAGAACTGTTTTTTTGAAAGGATAAACTGAATTGGCAGACCTCTGGCCAGACTAACCAATAAGAACAGAGAACAACCCACATAAACAAAATAAGGAATGAAAGAGGAGAAATAATACCACAGAAATAATAACTAATAAAATAGAAACACAAAAATCCATGAGAATATTGCCAACAAATTGATCAACCTAGAAGAAATGGATAAGTTTTTAGAAACATACAGCTTACCAAAACTAAAAAAAAAAAAAAAAAAAAGATAATTAGAACAAGCTGATCACTAGAAGTAAAATATAATGTGTAATAAAAAAACAACAACAAAAGAAATTCCCTGGAAACTAAAATCAAGGACCAGATGGCTTCACCGGTGAGTTCAAAACATACAAAAAGAACATATACCAATCCTTTTCTAATTCTTCCAAAAGACTGAAGAGAAGGGAACACTCCCAAAATTAATCTATGAAGCCACCATTGCCCTTATACCAAAATTAGACAAAGACACTATAAAAAATAAAAATTACATTCAAATATCTTTAATGAATAATACACACAAATTCTTCAGCAAAATATTAACAAACCTAAGCCAACAACACATAAAAAGGATCATATGCAATGAACAAATTAGATTCATCACGTGATCACAAGGATGAATCAACAAACAATTAGTGGGATAAATCACATCAACAAAAGAAGAGCAAAAGTCACATAATGTTCTCAATAGATGCAGAAAAAGCATTCATGATAAAGTTCTCATCAAAGTGAGTATAGAGGGAACATATCTAAGCATGATAAAAGCTATTTATGTCAAACTCACAGTGAACATTTTACTCAATGGTAAAAAGTTGAAAGCCTTCTACTATAGTCTGGAATAAGATAAGGATGCTCACACTTACCACTTCTATTTAGTATAGTACTGCAAATCCTAGCCACAGCAATCAAAGAAAAAATAAATAAAAGGTATCCAAATCAGAAGGGAAGAGGTAAAATTGTCATTATACACAAATGACATGCTGCTGCTGCTATATAAAGAAAGCCTTAAGGACTCCAGAAAAACAAAACCCCCCAAAACTACCAGAACTGACAAATGAATTCAGTACAGTAGCAGGATTTAAGATTTACACACAGAAATCTCTTGCATTTCTTTACACTAACAATGAAATACCAGAAAGGGAAAGTAAAACACACACACACACACACACAAACAAACACTTTTAAAAGCACATCCAGGTAACCCTAAAAAATTTAGAAATAAACCTGATCAAGAAGATAAAAAGTATATACGCCTACCAGAACTAGTAAATATTGACAAAGGAAATTGAAGATGATTTAAAGAAATGGAAAAATATCCCATGTTCTTGGATTGGAAGGATTAAATTTTAAAATACTATTTTTTATTAGCATATAGTGACTTACAATGTTGTATTAGTTTTTGTTACAAAGCAAAGTGGTTCATATCTGAGCAAAACTGAGTGGTTCAGAAACAAGCAAAACACTGCAAATCACTATATTTCAATATAAAATAAATAAAATTAAATAAAGTATGTTAAAATTTTAAAACGTCACTATATTTTTTGCCCTTTTTGTCATTTTAACAAAATATCTTTCTAAAATTGGTACAATCAAAACCTTTTGCATTTCTCTTTTGCAGTAAATATTTTGGGCATTCTGTGGATGGTGTTATGTTAAGCTATATTTTGCTATTATACTTAAAATTGTGTGTTTCTATGATGGTTCTGTGTCTTTAACAGCCTGTGTGTGTGTTCATGTATATGCAAGAATACAAGAAGTTAAAACTTTATGAACCAAAAGACTGATAAGTGTTAGTGCTAGTCATTCAGTCGTGCCAACTCTTTGTGACTCCATGAACTGCAGCCCACCAGGCTCCTCTGTCCATGGGATTTTCCAGGCAAGGATTCTGGAGTGGGTTGCCATTTCCTTCTCCAGGGGGTCTTCCCAACCCAAGGATTGAATCTGGGTCTCCTGCATTGCAGGCAGCTTCTTTTACTGACCAAGCTACAAGGGAATCAAAATGTCGGTGTCCTGTTTAAAAAACAAAAGACTGATATGTTTTTTAAACAGGACACCAACATTTTGATTTATATTAAATTACGTTTTTGAGGCTAGAGCTGTTATGAAAATAAAACAAATTGAGAATCACAATAAAGACCTGTAAAGGAAACTTTTAACTTCAGAGAGACATTTACTAGGGAGGGATAAAAACAACGTGAAATATTAAAACATGCAATGTATCTTGAGTTTATATAATTGAAATATTATCAAAATGCATCAGTGAACTCATGTGTTTATACATTACAGGATTGTTAGAAAAAGAGTTGTTTTTCTGAGTACATTTATCTTCTATTGTATGATTTGAGGAGCACAGATTCTGGAGTCAACTGGCCGTGTATGAATCCCAGTTCTATTACATGCCAGAATTGTTTCTTGGAAAATGTACTGAAATATTCTGTGTCTGAATCACATCATCTCTTAAATGAAGCTGGTTAGTAAAATCTTTGTTGTTTTCAGTCACTCGGTTAAGCCCAACTCTTTGCGATCCCACGGCCTGCAGCACATCAGGATTCCCTGTCCTTTGCTATCTCCTGATGTTTGTTAAAACTTATGTCCATTGAATCAGTGATGCTGTCCAACCATCTTATCTTCTTTTTCCTCTTTCCCCTCCTCCCCTCTATCTTTTCCAGCATCGAAGTCTTTTCCAACGAGCTGTCTCTTTGGATCAGGTGGCTGAAATATTGGAGTTTCAGCTTCAGCATCAGTCCCTCCACTGACTACTCAGGACTGATTTCTTTAGGATTGTCTGGTTTGATCTCCTTGCTGCTTAAGGGACTCTCAAGAGTCTTCTTCAGCATCACAGTTTGAAAGTATTAATTGTTATGCACTCAACCTTCTTTATGGTCCAACTGTCACATCCATACATGACTACTGGAAAAAATGTATATATGGCTAGACAGACTTTTGTCAGCAAAGTGATACTTGTGGTTTTTAATATACTGTCTAGGTCCATCATAGCTTTTCTTCCAAAAGACAGGTGCCTTTTACTTTCATGGCTGCAGTCAGCATCTGCAGTGATTTTGGAACCCAACTAAATAAAATCTATCACTATTTCTATTTTTCTTCTATCTATTTGCCATGAAGTGATGGGACTGAATGCCATGATCTTTGTTTCCCGAATGTTGAGTTTTAAGATGACTTTTTCACTCTCCCCTCTCACCTTCATCAAGAGGTTGTTTAGTTCGTCTTTGCAAATATAGTTCATTGATTATTTTCTTGAATTCTTGGAATTCATTAAAATAGAGCAAAGCAATTGATAAGCAGTACTCTTGGTATTACTTTTTAATTATTTTCTGTATCAAGTATCTAAAATATCTGTAACCTAGTAATTTAGGTAATTATAAATGTATTCCCTTTAAGGACTCTATTTATGTACTCAGTATGCTAAATTTGGAACAGATGAAGCAAAGTTGCAGTCTTCTATATCTGAAGAGAATAGTTTTTAATATACGGCATGTTAAGTGAGTAGTATGGCTAAAAGGGAGAATCTAATGCATAGGGTGTAAAAACTACAATTAGGTTTAAGAAATTTCTTTATGAAATAAGTGAATTAGGCAATTATGAACTAGCAAGCATGTCACATTCACTTTCACTCTATCAGATGCCGTGAAATTTAAAGAACTATCTGTCAGTAATGATTTAATTCCATCTTCAAAACAGTAGGGTTCCATTCAGTTCAGTTCAGTCTCTCAGTCGTGTCCGACTCTTTGCGACCCCATGAACCACAGCATGTCAGGCCTCCTTGTCCATCACCAACTCCTGGAGTCCACCCAAACCCACGTCCATTGAGTCGGTGATGACATCCAACCATCTTATCTTCTGTCGTCCCCTTCTCCTCCTGCCCTCAGTCTTTCCCAGCATCAGGTCTTTTCCAATGAATCAGCTCTTCACATCAGGTGGCCAAAGTACTGCAGTTTCAGCTTCAACATCAGCCCTTCCAATGAACCCGTAGTTCTTACCATACTGACATTATAATTCCTTGAGCAGTAACTAAACCACAGTGATTGATGCACAGTATAATAGCTTAGACAGCAATGTTTTGCTATAATTATGTAACATGATAAACACTGCTACAATGGCAGTCACATTCCAAATATGAATGCATCAAAGTAACATGTACATTTTAAATGTATATAATGTTTACTACATGCAATAAATTTAGTATATTTTAAATATATTTAGTGAAAGAGGTAAAACAGGGAAAAAGATAACATTATGAGAAATATTTGAGTTCTATATTAAAGAATTTCTTTGAACCAGACAGAATTTATCACTGGTTATACTGAACACCTATTGTTCATACAAATTATTTTGTATAAATTACTGTGAAAATTAATTACTGTATTCGAATATTGATTTATTAGCCATCCTATTATTTCCATTGCTGTGAAAAAGATTCCTACCCTAGTTGTGGATATAATGGGACACATGACAACCAGTACTAAACAGATGAGATTGACAGCAGTTTATTAGGCCAAATAATCAAGTTAAAGAAAGTTGCAGGCTATAGGATCAATACACAAAAATCAGTTGCATTTCTATCAACTTGCAATGAATAATCTGAAGGGGAAATTAAGAAAACTCCAAATAGCATCAACATAAATAAAATATATCTGAATAAATCTATAAAGTACAAAACTAGTACTCTGAAAACTACAAGACATTGTTGGTATAATTTTAAGAAAATAAAGAATAACTAGAAAAATACCCGATATTCATGAATATTTTAATGATGACAGTACTTCTTCAAAATGATCCACAGATTCAAAGCAGTCCTTAGCAAAATGTCAGCTGACATCTCTGTAATTGATTCTTTAATCCAGATAGATTTGCAAGGAATCCAAAATAATGAAAACAATCGTGAAGAAGAACAAAGTAGGAGGACACACAATTAATTTTAAAACACACTGCAAAGCACAGTAACAAGACTGGCATGTGACTGGACATGATGAAATAGAATTGGGAGTCCAAAATAAACCCTGTGTTTGTGGTCACTAACATTAGACAAGATCAATCTTAAGCTGTAGTGTTTTCAAAAAATCATACTGGTTAAACTGGAAAGCCAGATATAAAAAAAAAAAAAGAAAGAAAGAAATTTGACCCTTACCTCATACCATATACAAAATTAAGGTGAATCAAAGGTCAAAATACAGCAACTAAAACTATAAAAAAAAAAATTTAAGGGAGGTTTGTGGAAAGTGCAACTAGAGATGCTGAAGATCTTCTGAATCTTCCCAGGAGGCCAGGTGAGGATGGGGCCCAGGAAGCTTGGATGGCAAATAAAATCAGCCTGTTGGCAAAAATTTTAAAAATAGTAATAAGATAACTAAAGGTAAAACATAAGGTTAAATTGTCATAGCCTCAGATTTTGTACTGAAATTTAAGATATGACACCAAAAGTATGAGCAACAAAAGAAAAAAAGAAAACTTAGAATATGTATGCTTATCAAAATTTAGAACTTTTCTGCTTGAAATGATAGTATCAAAAAAGGTAAATATAACCCACAGAATGGGCAAAAATATTTGTAACTTGTATCTGTAAAGAACTAATATCATTACTATAAAAAGAATACTTACAATCCAACAAGAAAAAGACAACCCAATTAAAAATAAGTGATGGATTTGAAAAGATATCTCTTTGAAGAAGTCATGTGAATGGCAGTAAGGACAGTGAAAAAGCTGGTTTAAAGTGAGCATTTAGAAAACCAAAATTATGGCATCTAATACCATCATTTCATGTCAAATAGAAGGGGAAAAATTAGAAGCAGTGACAGATTTTACTTTCTTGGGCTCCAAAATCACTGTGGACACTGACAGCATCCATAAAATTAAAAGACACTTGATCCTTGGGGAAAAAGTTATGACAAATCTAGACAGCATAATAAAAAGTAGAAACATCACTTTGCTGACAAAAATCTGTATAGTCAAATTTATGTTTTGTTTTGTTTTGTTTTTCCTAGTAGTCATGTATGGATGTGAGAGTTGCCATAAAGAAGGCTGAAAGCAAAGAACTGATGGTTTTAAACTGTGGTGCTGAAGAAGACTCTTGAGAGTCCCTTGGACAACAAGGAGATCAAACCAATCAATCCTAGAAAAAAATCAGTCCTGAATATTCATTGGAAGGACTGATGCGGAAGTGGAAATTCTAATACTTTGGCCACCTGATGTGAAGAGTTGACTAATTGGAAAAGACCCTGATGCTGAGAAAGATTGAAGGAAAAAGGAGAAAGGGGATGACAGAGGATGAGATGATTGGGTGGCATCACCAACTCAATGGAAATGAGTTTGAGCAAACTCTGGGGAATAGTGAAGAACAGGTAGGACTTGCATGTTGCAGAACACGTGGTCACAAAGATTCAGACAAAATTTGGTGACTGAACAACAATAAGCATAAGGAATAGATACTCAGCTTCATTAGTTGATTCTCACTGTTTCCCACTGAATGAGAAACCAGTTCAGACCCATTTAAGTGTTGCATCTGATAATAATTGTTGGTGAGGGTCTCAAGAAATGTAAATGCTCATAATTCTGGTGAGAATTTAAAATAGTGAAGTGACTTTGGAAGATAATTTAAAAGTTATTCAATTGGAAAAACATTCAGTTGCTGCATGACTCTCCAAGTGTTACTATTTTCCTAAATCTATATCCAAGAAAAATTAAAATGTATATCCACATATAAATTTATGCATGAATGTCTATAGCAGTAAATATATGCCATCAGTTCAGTTCAGTCGTTCTATCATGTCCGACTCTTTGCAAACCCATAAATCGCAGCATGCCAGACCTCCCTGTCCATCACCAATTCCCGGAGTTCACTTGGACTCACGCCCATTGAGTCAGTGATGCCATCCAGCCATCTCATCCTCTATCGTCCCCTTCTCCTCCTGCCCCCAACCCCTCCCAGCATCAGAGTCTTTTCCAAGGAGTCAACTCTTTGCATGAGGTGGCCAAAGTACTGGAGTTTCAGCTTTAGCATCATTCCTTCCAAAGAAATAATATCCATAAGATGGAGTCAGCTTATTGCCCATCATCTGATGAATGGGTAAACATTCTATGACATTTCCATAATATGGAATATTATCCTTCCATTAAAAAAGTGAAATACTGGTATATTCTATAACAGAAATAAACACTTTAAACATTATACTAAGTGAAATAAATCATTTGTAAATGAGCATGTTATAATTTCATTTGTATGAAATATTGAGAATAGACAAATCTGTAGTTAGAATTATATTTGTAGTTGCATAGGACTAGAGTTGGAAATGGAGAGGCAGGATTTGATAGCTAAAGGCAAATTCCTTTAGCTAAGTTGACAGCTAGAGGTTTATTTTTGAGTAGAAAAAAATGTTCTAAAATTATACTGTGGTCAGTATTTCACATACCTGAAAGCAAACTAAAAAAACAAAAACAGCCAACAGCATTTATTCATTCAGTTTATATGGGTAGATTGTTCATATATTGATTATACCTTCAAAAAAACTGTTAAATTCAATCTTGGAGAGATAAAAATTATAGTTTCTGAAACAAGAAGCACTATTTGCAACAGCTAGAACATGGAAGCAGTCTAGATGTCCATAGACAGATGAATGAATAAAGAAGTTGCGGTGCATATATACAATGGAACATTACTTAGTCATAAAAAGGAATGCATTTGAGTCAGTTCTTATAAGGTGGATGAACCTAGAGCTTATTTTACAGAGTAAATTAAGTCAGAAAGAGAAAGATAAATATCATATTCTAACACATATATATGAAATCTAGGAAAAAATAATGAAGAATTTATTTACAGGGAAGCAATGGAAAAACAGACATAGAAAACAGACTTATGGACATGGGGAGAGCGGAGGCAAGGGTGAGATGTATGGAAAGAGTAATATGGAAACTTACTTACCATTTGTAAAATAGCCAACTGGAATTTGTTGTATGGCTCAGGAAACTCAAATAGGGAGGGAGGTGGAAGGGAGGGGATATATGTATATATGTATACCTATGGCTGATTCATGTTGAAGTTTTACTGAAAACAACAAAATTCTGTAAAGAAATTATCCTTCAAATAAAAATAAATTAATTAAAAAATACTAATCAGAACATAAATAAATTTAAAAGAATAAAGAAAAGCAAGCAGGAAAAGAAGGAAGGAAGGACCCAACAAGGGATGGATATTAGAAATGATAAAAATGTAGTGATGCATCCATAAACAGATACATACATAACTGTATAAAAAAATTTGTTGGATCAGAAAGAAAGAGGGTTCCAGAAAAAAAAAAAAATCTACCTCTGTTTCACTGACCATTCTAAAGCCTTTGTGTAAATCACAACAAACTTCAACAAACTGCCATGAAGAGATGTGAGTATAAAATCACCTTACCTATGTCCTGAGAAAACTGTCTGTGAGTCGAGAAGCAACAGTTAGAACTAAACATGGAATAACAGATTGGTCCAAAATTGGGAAAGGAGTATTTCAAGGCTGGATATTATCACCCTGTTTATTTAACTTCTATGCAGACTACATCATGAGAAATGCTGGGCTAGATGAATCACAAAGTGTAATCAAGATTGCCGGGAGAAATATCAGTAATCTCAGATATGCAGATGATACTACTCTAATGTCAGAAATTGAAGAGCAACTAAAGAGCCTTTTGATGAGGATGAAAGAGGAGAGTGAAAAAGCTGGCTTGGAACTCAACATGAAATAAACTAAGATCATGGGATCTGGTCCCATTGTTGCATAGCAAATAGTAGGGGAAAAAGTGGAAACAGTGGCAGATTTTATTTTCTTGGGCTTCATAATCACTATGGATGGTGACTGGAGCCATGAAATTATAAGACACTTATTCCTTGAAAGGAACGTTATGATAAACAAGACAGCATATTAGAAAGCAGAAACATCACTTTGCTGGCAAAGGTCTGTATAGTCAAAGCTATGTTTTTCTAGTAGTCATGTATAGATGTGAGAATTGGACTATAAAGAAGGCTGAGGAACAAAGAATTGATGTTTTCCAGTGGTGGTGTTTTAGAAGACTTCAGAGTCCCTTGGACTGCAAGATCAAACAAGTCAAGCCTAAAGGAAATCAACTGTGAATATTCATTGGAAGGACCGATTCTGAAGCAGAAGCTCCAATACTTTGGCCATCTGATGTAAACAGTCAACTCATTAAAAAAGCCCCTGATGCTGGGAAAGATTGAAAGTAAAAGGACAAGGAGATGACAGAGGATGAGATGGTTAGATAGCATCACTGACTCAGTTGACACGAATTTGAGCAAACTCTGAGAGATAGTGGAGGATAAAGGAGCTACAGTCCACGGGGCTGCAAAGAATCTGACATGATTTAGTGACTGAACAGCAATATGAAAATAAGAGTAATAAGTTGGCATGGGAGAAATGGAAATACAAGATTCTTATACATTTCTTGAAGTGATATAATATTACCAGCAAATAGATAAAAAAAATTTTAAGGTATGTACAATGTATCCTAAAACAGTGAAAAAACCTAAAGTAATAAAACAAAAAATATAGTGGATAAGCCAAAAAGAAAGCAAAAATTGAAACATAAATATCTATTAATTGAGAGAAGGCAGAAAATTGAAGTGGAAGAAAAAAGTTGATAAGCAGAAAAGGAAAGCAAAATGGAAGATTTTTAATTCAATGGTGCCATTGTTCAAAAGGAAAGCAGATACCTCATTTTGGATAATGGTACAGAGTGCACATAACACACAACTTAATTTAAACTACTCTATTGTTTCTGTTCAGGATTCTTCATCGTGAAGTAATGCATATTTTCAGAGCCAGTTAGAGATAAAATATGCTAACTGAATTTAGAATCTAGTATCATGTAGGAAAACGATCATTGTTGGTATGTCTCCAGAAATGACAGTGTTTACATGCCATAGAATCAGCTATAGTCAGTTCAGTTGGGGTAAGTCACTCAGTCGTGTCTGACTGTTTGCAATCCCACGGACTGCAGCACACCAGGCCTCCATGTCTATCACGAACTCCCTGAGTTTACTCAAAATCATGTCCATCGATTCGGTAATGCCATCCAGTCATCTCATCCTTTGTCATCCCCTTGTACTCCTGCCCTCAATCCCTCCCAGCATTAGGATCTTTTCCAATGAGTCAACTCTTTGCATGAGGTGGCCAAAGTCCTGGAGTTTCAGCTTTAGCATCATTCCTTCCAAAGAAATCCCAGGGTTGATCTCCTTTAGAATGGACTGGTTGGATCTCCTTGCAGTCCAAGGGACTCTCAAGAGTCTTCTCCAACACCACAGTTCAAAAGCATCAATTCTATGGTGCTCAGTTTTCTTCACAGTCTAACTTTCACATCCAAAGAGAACCGCTGGAAAAAACATAGCCTGCACTAGACAGATCTTTGTTGGCAAAGTAATGTCTCTGCTTTTGAATATGCTATCTAGGTTGGTCGTAACTTGCCTTCCAAGGAGCAAGCATTTGTTAATTTCATGGCTGAGGTCACCATCTGCAATGATTTTGGAACCCCAAAAAATAAAGTCTGACACTGTTTCCACTGTTTCCCCATCTATTTCCCATGAAGTGATAGGACCAGATGCCATGATCTTCATTTTCTGAATGTTGAGCTTTAAGCCAACTTTTNAGCAAGCATTTGTTAATTTCATGGCTGAGGTCACCATCTGCAATGATTTTGGAACCCCAAAAAATAAAGTCTGACACTGTTTCCACTGTTTCCCCATCTATTTCCCATGAAGTGATAGGACCAGATGCCATGATCTTCATTTTCTGAATGTTGAGCTTTAAGCCAACTTTTTCACTCTCCTCTTTCACTGTCATCAAGAGGCTTTTAGTTCTTCTTCACTTTCTGCCAGAAGGATGGTGTCATCTGCATATCTGACGTTATTGATATTTCTCCCAGCAATGTTGATTCCAGCTTGTGCTTCTTCCAGCCCAGCATTTCTTATGATGTCCTCTGCTTAGAAGGGTGACAATACACAGCCTTGACGTACTCCTTTTCCTATTTGGAACCAGCCTGCTGTTCCATGTTCAGTTCTGTTGCTTCCTGACCTGCATATGGGTTTCTCAAGAGGCAGGTCAGGTGGTCTGGCATTCCCATCTCTTTTGGAATTTTTCACAGTTTATTGTGATCCACAGAGTAAGGCTTTGGCATAGTCAATAAAGCAGAAATAGATGTTTTTCTGGCACTCTCTTGCTTTTTCCAAGATCNTTCTTTGGAAGGAATGATGCTGAAGCTGAAACTCCAGTTCTTTGGCCACCTCGTGCAAAGAGTTGACTCAGTGGAAAAGCCTTTGATGCCGGGGGGGGGGGGGGAACTGGGGGCAGGAGAAGAAGGGGACGACCGAGGATGAGATGGCTGGATGGCATCACTGACCCAATGGACGTGAGTGAGTGAACTCTGTTAGTTGGTGATGGACAGGGAGGCCTGGAGTGCTGAGATTCATTGGGTCACAAAAAGTCGGACACGACTGAGTGACTGAACTGAACTGAACTGAATGGTATACTGGTTTTCCCTACTTTCTTCAACTTAAGTCTGCTGCTGCTAAGTCACTTCAGTCGTATCTGACTCTGTGTGACCCCAGAGATGGCAGCCCACCATGCTCCCCTGTCCCTGGGATTCTCCAGGCAAGAACACTGGAGTGGGTTTCCATTTCCTTCTCCAATGCATGAAAGTGAAAAGTGAAAGTGAAGTCACTCAGTTGTGTCCGACTCTTAGCGACCGCATGGACTGCAGCCTCCCAGGCTCCTCTGTCCGTGGGATTTTCCAGGCAAGAGTACTGGAGTGGGGTGCCTTTGCCTAACCTGCTTCATTCTGTACTCCAAGGCCAAATTTGCCTGTTACTCCAGGTGTTTCTTGACTTTCTACTTTTGAATTCCTGTCCCCTATAATGAAAAGGACATCTTTTTTGGGTTTTAGTTCTAAAAGGTCTTGTATGTCTTCATAGAACTGTTCAACTTCAGCTTCTTCAGCATTACTGGTTGGGGCATAGGCTTGGATTACCATGATATTGAATGGTTTGCCTTGGAAATGAACAAAGATCATTCTGTCATTGTTGAGATCGTATCCGAGTACTGCATTTCAGACTCTTGTTGACCATGATGGCTACTGCATTTCTTCTAAGGGATTCTGCCTGCAGTAGTAGATATAATGGTCATCTGAGTTAAACCATTCCAGTCCATTTTAGCTCGCTGATTCCTAGAATGTTGACGTTCATTCTTGCCATCTCCTGTTTGACACTTCCAATTTGCCTTGATTCATGGACCTGACATTCCAGGTTCCTGTGCAATATTGCTCTTTACAGCATCAGACCTTGCTTCTATCACTAGTCACTTCCACAACTGGGTATTGTTTTTGCTTTGGCTCCATCCTTGTTTCTTCCTGGAGTTATTTCTCTACTGATCTCTAGTAGCATATTGGGCACCTACCGACCTGGTGATTTCCTCTTTCAGTATCCTATCATTTTGCCTTTTCATACTGTTCATGGGGTTCTCAAGGCACGAATACTGAAGTGGTTTGCCATTCCCTTCTCCGGCGGACCACATTCTGTCAGACTTCTCCACCATGACCCTCCCATCTTGGATGGCCCCACACGGCATTGCTTAGCTTCATTGAGTTAGGCAAGGCTGTGGTCCATGTGATCAAATTGGTTAGTTTTCTGTGACTATGGTTTCAGTGTGTCTGCCCTCTGATGCCCTCTTGCAACACCTCCCGTCTTACTTGGGTTTCTCTTACCTTGGGCATGGGGTATCTCTTCATGGCTGTTCCAGCAAAGTGCAGCCTCTCCTCCTTGCCTTTGCATATTGGGTGTTGAGTACCGTTTTGAGTTTCAAGAGGGAATGTGGGATTTCTCTTGAGACGCTGCAGTGGGAAAGGACCTCATCTCCCATTGAGGAGAGAATCCCGTGGTTTTCCTTGAGACATGCGGGAGGTTTGGGGACAAGGGGTATCTCCTCAGGGCCACTCCTTCTGATCTTGAACATGGAATAGCTCCTCTCTGCCCTCCATTGCCTGTGCAGCCGCTGCTCTTTGGATGTGGGGGTATCGTAATATACCCCCCAGGTATAGTGCTGCTACTGCTGCTGCTAAGTTGCTGTAGTTGTGTCCAACTCTGTGTGACCCCATAGATGGCAGCCCACCAGGCTCTCCAGGTACAGTAGTCCTATGTAAATAGTTTCAATGTGTCTTTCCTCATTGATTTTTACTAGATGTTGATTTATTTTTATTTTTTTTTACTTTACAATATTGTATTGGTTTTACCATATGTCACGTATCCGCCACAGGTATACACGTGTTCCCCATTCTGAACCTTTCTCCCTCCTCCATCCTTGTACCATTCCTCTGGGCAAGTCTGTTTATTTGATTATATGAATTAGTTGATACTGTTTAACAGTAATGATTACTAATTGGTGAGATCAATAATTGTTATTTTAAAATCAAATGACACACATAGTTAATGCCTAGATAAAATTGTTATTTTTAGTGCAAAGAGCATAAACTTATTCTAGTTAACTTAAGCAGTAAAATTGTATAAAATACTTTGCATTCTGAAAGTAGAACGAAATAATCATNCCCATAGATGGCAGCCCACCAGGCTCTCCAGGTACAGTAGTCCTATGTAAATAGTTTCAATGTGTCTTTCCTCATTGATTTTTACTAGATGTTGATTTATTTTTATTTTTTTTTACTTTACAATATTGTATTGGTTTTACCATATGTCACGTATCCGCCACAGGTATACACGTGTTCCCCATTCTGAACCTTTCTCCCTCCTCCATCCTTGTACCATTCCTCTGGGCAAGTCTGTTTATTTGATTATATGAATTAGTTGATACTGTTTAACAGTAATGATTACTAATTGGTGAGATCAATAATTGTTATTTTAAAATCAAATGACACACATAGTTAATGCCTAGATAAAATTGTTATTTTTAGTGCAAAGAGCATAAACTTATTCTAGTTAACTTAAGCAGTAAAATTGTATAAAATACTTTGCATTCTGAAAGTAGAACGAAATAATCATAAAAAGAAACAATAATAAAAAAAGACAATTTTTCAGTTAATAAAAATATGAGGGAAATATATGAGTAATGGAATCAAATGACTGGGAATGTTTCAGATGATGAGCTATTCAACTTCCATGTTTAGAATTTAAAAAGTAAAGGTCCAAGTAAGGTTGCAACTATTAAACAGGGCTTTGAAGGAATAAGAGGTATTTTCTCTCGGCTAGAGAATAATCTGTGTAAGCCTTTAGATGATTAAACAGTAGTGAATGCAAGAGTATAAATAAGAATTTTCCTGACTGTAAAAAGAAACCACATTTCTCTTTGATTCCTTGTCAGATTGTGTACTTGAGCAGTTATACTGTTACTCACACCATTTATAAAATTTTCCATGTCTGCATAGTACTCCAATATTAAGACTTAACTTTTTTGTTGTGGTTTTAATCTTTATCAGTCTCCTGAGTAAAACTTTTTATTTTAGTATATTTAATGCTGTCTGGATTTTTCACT
This sequence comes from Neotragus moschatus, assembly GCA_006410615.1. NCBI lineage: Eukaryota > Metazoa > Chordata > Mammalia > Artiodactyla > Bovidae > Neotragus > Neotragus moschatus. Next base: position 226,988 of record SJYA01001230.1, on the reverse strand, counting down.
CTGAGAACTCTGTTTTCTTGTCCTTGACCCAGTTCCCTTTTTAAATAAGAATTTTATTTTATTGATGAACTTGTTTATGTGTCCATAGTGAGATTAACTTCTTTTCAAACTATATATATATATAATATATACCTCACCCTCCAATATTTATTCACTCTCCCCTCACTTTCACTCCCAACCTCCTTGGGTATATAAACATGCCTTCAAATGTGTACTTGAAATAACTGCATTAGTGTTAATCTGCCTTTGTTGAAGAGTGTCATGTCCTTCAAATATTTCCAGGATACTAATAGCTGAGTGATTTCTGTTTAACTTTAAATTTGCCTCTAAGCAAGCAGCATACTAATGTCAGTTATGCGTTCTTTAAATTTGATAAAATTAACTCAAGAGAAAGGCATCATGAAATTCTTAATATTCTTTCTGTAGAAGTAATGAACTTAAAGCAATGAAACGTGAAGTTCTGATAATTTAGCATTATATATTTCCTTTAGTCTGCTTATGGATCAAAATTCCATCTGGAAAGTAAAAGTTATACCATATCCATTTTTTTTCCTAAAAATGTAAAAATCCAGAGGATGATAATATCCTAAGACTTGGAATCTAGAAGAATTGGAGTTTCCACTAAACCTGTAAGTTTAAGTTACTTCTAAATTAGACTTTCTCAAAAAACAACAGCAAAAGAAAAAGAAACCCCACTAAATTGGAATTTCAGGCCTGGCACAACTTTAAGACTCTTCAAATATTATCATACTCATTGCTCCTTATAGATATAGCTTCCCTGGGAACCCCTCAGGAGAAGTGATGATCAATAAAGCAGCAATTGGACATTCTGAGTCTGTGTCTATCAAAATTCTGTCAACTTAATTTCCAAAAATATTCAATTAGCAAAGTGTAGAATGATACAAGTTTATAAATATTCCTTTATTTTAATTTAGAAGAATCAGGCAAGTTTAGACTTCTGGAGAAATATAAAAGTGGCAATCAGAATCTCACCTGTAAAACAGTTTCAAATGTTGGACTGGCCCTTGAATGAGGTACACAAACAATTCTGAAACTTATGGTACCCATATGTCTTTGTATAATTCAGACTAAGGCTGATTTACCATCCATCTGCATAGTGCTTGGGGAAGTCCTGATAAGGGAAAAGCAGTCAGATATACTGAGTGGATCGGAACCTTCTTGATCTATATTATGGCTGCATAAATAACAGCCTTCAAGATAAATTCTATCAGTCCTTCCTGTTTTACTAATTTAATATCTCATTTATCTTATCTTGGAAATTCATTTCTTATTCATATTTTTCATCAGTTTTTCACCAGTGTTTCTTTCCTAGTTGTCTGAGGTTTGGGTCTGTCATACCACACTTCTAATTCCAGCTTAAATCTGCCTATATTGGTTCTTATTTCTCATGCTGTAGTTGCCTGACTCCAAATTCTAGCTGCAGAGTTAACTCCTAATATACTTGTCAGGAAATCTTGCATTTGGGAGACATTAACAGACTGAAATATGACTAATGGCCAGAATTCATTGATAGTCTTTTTTTTTAAAGTGATACATTAATGTATCACTTAATGTATCACTTTTGGTCAGTCTTCTCCTAGCATTAAACTATGGAGATCTATTTAATACTGTTTTATCATATATACTTTCCAACATGACTTGGATATATTTATTATATTGTTAGGCTTATATATAAAGCATTTTTTCTGAGTTCCAGTCACAAAATTAAATGTATAGACAGCATTCTTGGGCTTCTCTGGCGGCTCAGCTGGTAAAGAATCTGCCTGCAATGCAGGAGACCTGGGTTCAATCCCTGGGTTGGGAAGATTCCCTGGAGAAAGGAACAGC
>SJYA01001230.1:171378-223203 GCA_006410615.1 Neotragus moschatus | reverse complement strand
GCTACCTACTCAGGTATTCTTGCCTGGAGAATTCCAAAGACAGAGGAGCCTGGGTGGGGGGAAGGAGGGGGATTACAGTTTTTGGGGTCACAAAGATTGAATGACTAAGATATTATAGATATTAGAAATAGAAGGCTAAACTGAGTCTGAAGAGTTTCTACTGGTTATGGTTAGTCACATTGTTTTTTAGTATGTTTTCCTTATTTATTCTCTAAACAACTATTTTCTTTACTAGGCTATTATTCAGTAGCATTAACTAGGATATCTGACATAATGTTAACCTATATTCTTATGAAGTAAGTAGCACAAAATCTTAAACAATATATTTTATAAAATCAAGTCAGCCACACTTTTTTTTTTTAAATAATCTACTTTTATTTACAAAGTACCTATTGTGTTATATTCCAGTTGAAAAATCTGTGGAGATTATTCTTAAGACATTTTCATGATTGACATAAAACATAATATCTCTTTTCTTAGAAAATTGTATACATCACTCCATGGAAACATTCTCTACAAAAAAGTAGTCCTTACACTATATTAACATCTATTTTGTAAAGTGTATAAAATAATAAATAAATAAATAATAAAATATTAAAGTTCCATTTAAATTAATTAAGACTCAACTTTTCAAATAAAGATATTAGTGGCCATAAAATAATTGGCAGAATTTAAGAATGTAATGCTATTTTTCCTTCACCTATTGTTTTCAAAGCGGAAAACGAAGTAAAGTCCTGTTCAGTATAGATGAACATTTGCTTATACCTCAGGTTTCCTCAGACCCTCCTTACCAGATTCTATCTTATCTGTCTTCATGAATGTTCTCCCCAGCTTTCTTTCTTCTTTTCCATAGCTGCCTTTTCATATATTTCAATTCAAATAAAATCTCCCTAAATCTTCATTATATCATGTCATAACATCTAACTAATGTCTTCCCTAGGACTCCTCTGATGCTCTCATTATTTTATTTACCAGACTTTTCATTTTTCCCTTATAGATTTAGATTCAATGAAGTTACAAACCTTGTCTTATATATTACAAGTAATGTATAAGAGCTCATAATATATTTTGGCTAAGTCCTTAGCCAGATATATGTATTAGAAGTCTCTTCTATCACCTTGTGGCTTGATTTTTTTTTTATTACTCCCATGACTGTGTCTTGTAATGAATATATATGCTTAGTTTCAATGAAGGCTAATTAAATCAATCTTTACTTTTATGGTTATTGTCTTTTATGACCATTTAATAAATTGCCCTTACCCCCAAATTGTGATAACATGTTTCTGCATTTTTATAGAGAAAAATAAATGCTTTACGTTTAAGGTTTAAATCTGTAATCCATCTTGGATTAAGGTGTATTTCTGGTACATTGCAGATAAGTCTTCATAGAACTGTTTAACTTCAGTTTCTTCTGCATAACTGGTTGGGGCATAGACTTGGATTACTGTATATTGGTTTACCTTGGAAACAAACAGAGATCATTCTGTTCTTTTTGGAGGTTGCACCCAAATGACAGTGTGGATCACAACAAACTGCCAAAAATTCTTCAAAAGATGAGAATACCAGAACACCTTACCTGACTCTTGAGAAATCTGTATGCAGGTCAAGAAGCAACAATTAGAACTGGACATAGAAAAACAGACTGCTTCCAAATCGGGAAAGGTGTACATCAAGGAGGTATATTGTCACCCTGCTTATTTAACTTATATGTGGAGTACATCATGAGAAATGCCAGGCTGAATGAAGCACAAGCTGGAATCAAGATTGCCAGGAGAAATATCAGTAACCTCAGATATACACAGATGACACCACCCTTATGGCAGAAAGTGAAGAGGAACTAAAGAGCCTCTTGATGAAAGTGAAAGAGGAGAGTGAAAAGTTGGCTTAAAACTCAAGATTCAGAAAACTAAAATCATGGCATCCAGTCCCATCACTTCATTGCAAATAGAGGGGGAAACATGGAAACAGTGAAAGACTATTTTGGGGGGCTCCAAGATCACTGCAGATGTGTGACTGCAGCTTGAAATTAAAAGATGGTTGCTCTTTGGAAGAAAAGTTATGAACAACCAGAAAGCATACTAAAAGCAGAGAAATTGATTTGCCAACAAAGATCCGTCTAGTTAAAGCTATGGTTTTTCCAGTAATCATGTATGGATGTGAGAGGTGGACTATAAAGAAAGCTGAACTCTGAAGAATTGATGCTTTTGAACTGTGATGTTGGAGATGACTCTTAGAGAGTCCCTTGGACTGCAAGGCGATCCAACCACTCCATCCTAGAGGAAATCAGCCCTGAATATTCATTGGAAGGACTGATGCTGAAACTGAAACTCCAATACATTGGCCACCTGATGCGAAGAACTGACTCATTTGAAAAGACCGTGACGCTGGGAAAGATTGAAGGCAGGAGGATAAGGGGACGACAGAAGATGAGGTGGCTGGATGGCATCCCTGACTTGATGGATATGAGTTTGAACAAGCTCCTGGAGCTGGTGAAGGACAGGGAAGCCTGGTGTGCTGCAGTCCATGGGGTTACTGAGTCGGACACGACTGAGTGACCAAATTGAACTGATTTTCTATTTAATGATGGTTCCTTTTTAAAAGGCTTAGAAACATTTATTTAGTTCTGGTATTTCTTCTTGTAATGAGAAGAGTCTTCATTCTTTATTATGTTCATTTTACAAATAAGTGGTAGGTTTTCTATTTCTTCTGTGTTTGTTTTGATAATGAGTAACTTTTAAGGATTTGTTCAGTTTATTTAAACTGAATAATTGACATAAAATTGTTTTAAATATCTTTTAATCATTAATATCTCCATTATCTACTTTTTCTTTTTCTTTAGTCAATCTTGCTATGAATTTATCAATATATTTGTCTTTTTAAAAAACATCTTTTGGTCTTGTTGGGTTTCCCTGGTGGTTAGATAGTAAAGAGTCTGCCTTCAATATGAGAGACATGGGTTCGATCCTTGGGTTGGGACAATCCCTTGTAGAAGGAAATGGCTACCAATTCAAGTATTCTTGCCTAGAGAATTCCAAAGACAGAGTAGCTTAATGGGCTGCAGTTCATAGGGTCACAAAGAGTCAGATACATGTGGTGACTGAACAATAGCATAGCCCAGTGGTGTTCTGTACACTATAACTGATACTCAAATGAAACAGTTATAGTAATTGAAAACAAGCATTTAGAAACTTTCACAATTACTATAGTTCATCCATGGACCTATTGAATGTATATGTTACCGTAAAAACTATTTAGACATGTCTGTGTAGGGGTCTGCTCTCATGGTAAATTACATGTAGGGGATTTTGTGAACCAGTCTTTATAATAAATATGTCCCCTGCAGGACTTATTATAATATGTAATATATTGAGATTGTTTATCAGCAATATCCCCAAAGTTTATTAAAATCTGAGAAAGTAAAAGCTTGTGTCTATTTTTACAACTAAATATATATATATATTTAGCTATTTCCTTGTTGTACTACTTAAAAAATAAAATTCAGCTGCAATCAAGCCAGTTTTGTGGTTTATGATTATATATTATTACTCAAATTTGGTACATAATGATTTTAAACTTTATTCTCAGTCCTACTTTGCTAATCATGAAGCGTAATTACCTGTCCTTTATGTAAAAAGCACACTTGCACACTGGGTTTCAGAATCCAGGTATGCTAGTTAAACAAAGATGATACAAGTAATTTGGAATCAATGGCATTCACTATGATCTATTCGCTAGTCATGAAACCCCTGTCTGAATGTTAGCTGAGACTTTTTAAAATATAATAAGTATTTAACAATGTAACAGCAAAGCCAAGTACATATTTAATTTTAACTGTGATCAGTTATTCATAATCACAGTAAAAACATGTTTATTTTAAATAACTAAAAGTTGGATAAACACTATTTTTTCCAAAGTCCTTATTATTCATAATTTGTAAATTCAACTTTTGTTATATTAACTCATCTAATTCTCAGTGTTTCATCTTATTTTCACTGCTCCCTTCATATTTTTTCTGTGATACTGTCTTAAAGAGATTCTCAACTCTTTAAGAATTTCCATGTGTAAATGTTCATGGGCTGTGTGATTGCTTCATTATTATGAGTATTTCTCTAGCTCTGAATGTCTCTATTTGAAACAGTTGAATCTCTGTTTGAAAGAGGTGCATAACCTTTATGCTTATGAAGAGCTTTATCTTTATGCACATAAGTTAATCATAAAAAGCTTTATCTCATTTAGCTGCTAATGAAAGTATCACTAATTCAAGATAAGGGTCATTTACAGAATCTGTTAAACAACTGCTGTATATCTTGTTTCTGAAGACATGTTCAAAATCATTTCTGGAAAAGTTTCAGAAACCCAAAGACCCTGCCAAATTTGCAGTTGACAGAGCATGAGAACTAGCAGTACCATGCCCATAACCCAGATAGAGGAATCAGAGCTTTCTCCGATGCTATTCAGTTCAGTTCAGTTCAGTTCAGTTGCTCAGTCATGTCCGACTCTTTGCGACCCCATGAATAGCAGCACGCCAGGCCTCCCTGTCCATCACCAACTCCTGGAGTTCACTCAGACTCACGCCCATTGAGCCAGTGATGCCATCCAGCCATCTCATCCTCTGTCGTCCCCTTTCCTCCTGACGCCAATCCCTCCGAGCATCAGTCTTTTCCAATGAGTCAACTCTTCACATGAAGTGGCCAAAGTACTGGAGTTTCAGCTTTACAAGGGACTCTCAAGAGTCTTCTCCAACACCACAGTTCAAAAGCATCAATTCTTCGGTGCTCAGCAAGAAGAGGTGGCAAGAATACACAGAAGAACTATACAAAAAGATCTTCACAACCAAGATAACCATGATGGTGTGATTACTCATCTAGAACCAGACATCCTGGAATGTGAAGTCAAGCGGGCCTTAGAAAGCATAACTATGGACAAAGCTAGTGGAGGTGATGGAATTCCAGCTGAGCTATTTCAAATCCTGAAAGATGATGCTGTAAAAGTGCTGCAGTCAATAATGCCAGCAAATTTGGAAAACTCAGCAGTGGCCACAGGACTGGAAAAGATCAGTTTTCTTTCCAATCCCAATGCTGTTAGTAGCATGCAAAATTATATTGTGTATAGTATATGGGTGAACTACCTCATGGCTGATGAAAAACTCTATTTGTAGTTGATCTTCTTATCACATAAAGTTCAAAAGTGTAAATTCTAGAATACAACTAGTAAACACTAATGTGAGAAATTCTGGAATGTTTAGATAGATATTTTTTGACTTTTCACTTTAAGCAGAAGCAAAGTTTTTGCTGTTGCTCTGGAGAACAGGCTGGTATAGTCATTGATCAAAATCTAACTTTTCATCATTGCTAAGGAAATTTATTCTAAGATGTCATTACACCCATAAAAACATGTAACAAACAAAATAGAATACCTGAAACTGGTGCTGTAAACAACAGATGAGAGAAACATATATTTCAAAATATAAGCTCATAAGCTGGAAGGAATGTGAAACGGTGTAGTCACTATGAAAAACAGTCAGCTGTTTCCTCAAAAATTAAAAATAGAATTACCATCCCTCTGGAGGGATGGTGTGGGGAGGGAGGGGGAAGGGAGGGGGTCCGGATTGGGAACTCAGGTACACTTATGGCTGATTTACGTCATGTATGGCAAAATGAATACAGTATTGTAAAGCAAAACAAACTAAAAAAATAAAAATTAATTAAAAAAAAAAATTAAAAAAAAAAAATTACCCAGAAGAAAAGACAATATTTAACATGTGAAACAAATAGGGCATGCTATTCTCCTGAGTGCCTGTGTGCACTGTCTTGGCTTAGGAAGCAGAGACAGTGCAAACAGGTCCTATGAAAATGGCTAATTGCCTCAGCATGGAGCACACTATAAGTGTAAAAACTGGAACCCTTTTAAAAACTGAGAGTTATTTTAAGAGATGAAATACTGCTTCCATGTAGCTCATTTAACCAATAACTTTTCATGAAACAATAGGTCTCTTTTTATATAAGTATTGAATAGGACAATCAGAGGTACAGTTAACCTTTGTTTTATTCCAGAATCATTCCTCGTGATATTTTAAGGAAGCCACTTAAAAAAAAAAAAAAAAGGTCGAATTTATCTCTGTATCCTCCTATTAAGCAAAAAAATGGACAAATACAATTCATAAATTTAAATAAGCAGAGCAATGTCTAGTAAATTGAAAGAGCTCGGTCAACAGTTTTCAAAATTGATGAAATAAATGTAGTAGAAAATTTTGGGATCTGAAAAAAAAAAAAAAAAAATAGAATTACCATATGATCCAGAAATGCCTCCTCTGTATATATATACAAAAAAAATTAAAAGCAATGTCTCCAGGGGATANCAATGTCTAGTAAATTGAAAGAGCTCGGTCAACAGTTTTCAAAATTGATGAAATAAATGTAGTAGAAAATTTTGGGATCTGAAAAAAAAAAAAAAAAAATAGAATTACCATATGATCCAGAAATGCCTCCTCTGTATATATATACAAAAAAAATTAAAAGCAATGTCTCCAGGGGATATTTGTATACCAATGTTTGTAGCAGCATTGTTCACAGTAACCAAGAGGTGTATATATATATATATATATATACACATATATATATAACATTATTCAGACTTGAATGGAAATTTTGATACATGCTACAACATGGATGAAACTTGAAGATATGGCACTAAAGGAAATAAGCCAGTCACAAAAAGACAATTACTGTATGATTATATTTATATGAGGTCTGTATGATAGTTAGATTCATAGAAAAAGAAGGTAGAATGGTGATTTCCAAGGGCTGGGAAGAGAAGGGAATGGGGAGTTGTTTAATGAACATAGACTTTCAGCTTTGCAAGATGATAAAGTTCCGGAAATTGTTTGTACAACAATCTGAATATATTTAATGGTATATTTTAAAATGGTTAAGATGATAAATATTATGTGTATTCTGCCACAACAAAGTATAGATGCAGTTCTACTAACCACATTTTTGACAGTAATAGAAAAAGAAGTGTATCCTTGAACTAAAAATATGTGAAAAAATTCTCTGAACCAGTTTTTGAGAAGTAGCTTCAAATACGTGTAAAAATGCAGACTCATTCTCAATTTGTAGGTATAACTATAGAATATAAATGATAAGAAAAGCAGAAGCTCATTCCTCTCAAGTATGGAAACAATTTTCTAAGCCAAACTCCTGACTCTAGATCTTATTAATTTGTCTTTTTCTCTATGGCTGTTCTGAGATTGCAATGCCAGGAATGTAACAGAATTTGGAGGAGGGGGAGGAGTGGATTTCTGTGCAGTGCTTTGAAGAATATTTAGACATTTTATCTAAATATTTTGACATTTTATCTAAATTATTATAAAATTTACTTAGAAGGTATTCGATCTCTTATGTAAACTAAGTCATTATTTAAATTTTGGGAAAATTGGGATAAACTTAGGTAAACTCATCAGAAGTTAAAATAGTACTCTATTAGTGTGGTTTATAATTTAAATTTAAAACATGATCAAATTCCCCTCATTTAATAACTCCAGTTTTTTTCTTGATGCTTTAGATTATTTTAAAATTCACATGAAACACTTTAGATGAAAATAACATGCAAATGATGTACCACATCATAATACTCTGGTTTTAGTTAAAATTTTAAATCATCTTATTTCATAGTATCCAATAATAAAATAGCATCAATTTTTTTCCCCCAAATAGTATGATAGGCTTCACTGAGCTTAAACTGCAAACTCAAATTCATAGGACATTGTTAAAATGCCAAAACTTACAATTTGATTCCATCCAAAAAAATATTTTCAACACTTTTTGTTTTTTTTCCCCCATAAGTCAAAACCTGTGCTCTGAGGCGCATTTGTAACTTTGGATCAGCCTGCACAGCTGAGCAAACATTTTATCTAATTCATGTTATTAAGATTTCAAATCTGCATTAGAGATGAACTAAATGGAAAATGTAGCCCTCAAAGAAATAGGATTAGAGTGTTTGTTCTCTCACTGTTTCTTCATGAAGCTTACTCTGTAGAGGATTTCCTGGGCAAAATTTCTTCTGGATTAAGGTTCAATCCAACTGTGCTCTACATTTATCCTGCAGCTCAAAATCTTAGAATGATGAGAGGTTTCTAGAAAGGAATGCTAACTCAGAATTCAGAGGCCTGTGCAGGGCTTCTTGCTTGCAGGACAAATGAGAGATCTAAAATCATACCTACCTTGATTATGATTTATCTTCTAACATTATGTCTGAATATAGCCTTCCAATGATATTGAATTTATTCATTTAATAAATAATATAAGCAAAATTTTCTTTTGCCTTATCTTTGTTGTATGTTTATATGCAGTTTGTTCCATGTTTTCTTTTATAACAATTTTAGATTTACAGAATTATTTTAAATATAGCACAGAATTCCCATATAACCCACACCCAATTTCCCCTATCATTAGCACCTTACCTTAGAATTGATCACAATTATGAGCTGATAGTAATACATTATAATTAACTAAAATTCATACTTTTTCAGAGTTCTCAAATGAGTCCTTAATGTTCTTTTTTGATTTGAGGGTTGCACCCAAAATTTATCATATTTTCTTTAGTAGTCATGTCTCCTTAGAATCTTCATGGCTATGACAGTTTCTTAGACTTTTCTTGTTTTTGATAACCTTGATAGTTTTTGTTTTTTTTTAAATTTAGTCAGGTATTTTGTAGACAGAACACTGTATGAATTGTCCTCAATTTATGATGATTCAATTTATTTTTCAGCTTGGTGTGAAACCATATGAATCCCAGAGAACGCATACTTCAACTTTTTTTATATTTATCTTTCCCAGGCTAGTGATATCTTTTCCCTCTTATACTCTTTCTTAGGACTTCCCTGATGGCTGAGACGGTAAAGTGTCTGTCTAGAATGCGGGAGATCCGAGTTCAATCCCTTGGTTAGGAATATCCCCTGAAGAAGGAAATGGCAATCCACTCCAGTGCTATTGCCTGGAAAATCCCATGGACAGAGGAGCCTGGTAGGCTACAGTCCATGGGGTCGCAAAGAGTCGGACGCGACTGAGCGACTTCACTTCATACTTCACTTCACTTCATACTCTTTCTTGGTGTACAGCGGCAGTCAGCTGCTGCTCCCAGTCAGACACTTGATCACAGGTAAACAATAGATACACTTATAAGCATACTTCCTTGATATCTCAGTTGGTAAAGAATCTGCAACGCTAGAGACCTGGGTTTGTTTCTTTGGGTCAGGAAGATTTCCTGGAGAGGGAAATGGCAACCCACTCCAGTACTCTTGCCTGGAGAATCCCATGGACAAAGGAGCCTAGCAGGCTACAGTCCATGGATTTGCAAATCGGGCATGACTTAGCAACTAAACCATCACAAGCATTTTATGCCTCTATAACCACAATATTTTTTTACTTTTAGTACAGCATTCAACAAATTACAAAACATAGTTTATTATAAAATAAACTTTATATTAGTGGGTTTAAAGTTTTTGTTTTTAATCTTATTATAAACAAATAATCGGTCTGCTCTGAACACTATCTGCTGGTGGAATATTCCGTAGTAATTTCCAGTAAACCTAACAATATCATTTCCACCTTTTAATAGAATGTGATCTATCAAGTGACAGTAAATTTGGAGGCAGGGATGGAGAGACAGAGGACTAAAGCGCTAAATGTTGTTTACATGCAAAGGGAGCAATAATATCAAATGAGTTTTCCGAAAGCTTGTATGAAGATGAACATTTTGTCATAAGGAAAGGAGTAAAAACAAAGAATCAAAATTTAATTAGATAAAATAGCAGGTACTGAGAAAAAAATTGTTGAATATCAGAATTAAATGAAAATAAGAATCCTAATAAGATACAAAAATTTGTCTGTGGTAGGTAATCAATGTAAACTAATATAATAATAAATGTCATACTGAAAATAAAAAGAGAATAAATAGAAAAAAATAAGTCAAAATTTAGCCATCCCAAATTTAACCAAACAGCAACTTAATGTATGGAGAAGTATAGAATAGGAATGTACTATTATGACAATTTCATAATTTTTCCAAAAAGAAGTAATAGAAAAAAATACTAAATATGAATAGTTAGAAAAGGATAGATTCAAATGTGAACATATAGCTTTATTTATATGTAATGAACAAAAGTAATGGAATACATGAATAGCAAATAAAAACAGTGATTTCTCTTGGCAAATATTTTATTTTTTTTAATGTGAAAAGTAACTAGGAATTGAAGAAAGAGGAGGAAGACAAAGATAACAAAGAGGAAGGAGACAGAAGAAGCAGTAAAAGAAGAATGTGGTAGAGAAAGAGAGGGAACGTGGAGGAGAAATAGCAAAATATAACCAGAAAAAGTGTTTTAGGACAAGTATATAACAGTTCAACTATTCCTTTGAAATTCATACTTATTTTAGAAATTAAAATTATCAAATATGCTCAGTTATATGTTTTCTACTATTGGAAATTATAAAATAGACAGGTACTTAGCAATATTGGATATATAGACATTCGTGGATAACAAAATCAGTGGATGCTCACATCTCTTAAATAAAATATTGGCCTTCTATATCCTCATTTCTCATCCCGAAATTCAGCCATCCATGGATTGATCCCTGGGAATCTATTCCCTGGGACTATTCCCTGGGAATCTATTCTCTGGGAATCTATATTCCCAGGAACTTTTGAATATTCAGTTCAGTTTAGTCGCTCAGTTGTGTCTGACTCTTTTCGACTCCATGAACCGCAGCATGCCAGGCCTCCCTGTCTATCATCAACTCCCCAGGTCCACCCAAACCCATGCCCATTGAGTTAGTGATGCCATCCAACCATGTCATCCTTTGTCGTCCCCTTCTCCTCCTGCCCTCAATCTTTCCAGCATCAANATAGAAAAAAATAAGTCAAAATTTAGCCATCCCAAATTTAACCAAACAGCAACTTAATGTATGGAGAAGTATAGAATAGGAATGTACTATTATGACAATTTCATAATTTTTCCAAAAAGAAGTAATAGAAAAAAATACTAAATATGAATAGTTAGAAAAGGATAGATTCAAATGTGAACATATAGCTTTATTTATATGTAATGAACAAAAGTAATGGAATACATGAATAGCAAATAAAAACAGTGATTTCTCTTGGCAAATATTTTATTTTTTTTAATGTGAAAAGTAACTAGGAATTGAAGAAAGAGGAGGAAGACAAAGATAACAAAGAGGAAGGAGACAGAAGAAGCAGTAAAAGAAGAATGTGGTAGAGAAAGAGAGGGAACGTGGAGGAGAAATAGCAAAATATAACCAGAAAAAGTGTTTTAGGACAAGTATATAACAGTTCAACTATTCCTTTGAAATTCATACTTATTTTAGAAATTAAAATTATCAAATATGCTCAGTTATATGTTTTCTACTATTGGAAATTATAAAATAGACAGGTACTTAGCAATATTGGATATATAGACATTCGTGGATAACAAAATCAGTGGATGCTCACATCTCTTAAATAAAATATTGGCCTTCTATATCCTCATTTCTCATCCCGAAATTCAGCCATCCATGGATTGATCCCTGGGAATCTATTCCCTGGGACTATTCCCTGGGAATCTATTCTCTGGGAATCTATATTCCCAGGAACTTTTGAATATTCAGTTCAGTTTAGTCGCTCAGTTGTGTCTGACTCTTTTCGACTCCATGAACCGCAGCATGCCAGGCCTCCCTGTCTATCATCAACTCCCCAGGTCCACCCAAACCCATGCCCATTGAGTTAGTGATGCCATCCAACCATGTCATCCTTTGTCGTCCCCTTCTCCTCCTGCCCTCAATCTTTCCAGCATCAAGGTCTTTGCCAATGAGTCAGCTCTTCGCATCAGGTGGCCAAAGTATTGGAGTTTCAGCTTCAACATCAGTCCTTTCAATGAACATTCAGGACTGATTTCCTTTAGGATGGGCTGGTTTTATCATCCAAGGGACTCTCAAGAGTCTTCTCCAACACCACAGTTCAAAAGCATCAGTTCTTCGGCGCTCAGCTTTCTTCACAGACCAACTCTCACATCCATACATGAGCACTGGAAAAACCATAGCTTTGACTTTACGGATTTTTGTCAGTAAAGTAGTGCCTCTGCTTTATCTAGAATGATCTTGTGGAGTAGGAAATGGCAACCCATTCCAGTATCCTTACCTAGAGAATCCCATAGACAGGGAACCTGGCAGGCTACAGTCCATGGGGTCACAAAAAGTTGGACACAACTGAGCGGCTAAGCAAAGGATAATCTTTAATTAAGGTCTGCATATTTTCCAAAAGTGCTGGAGACATTATATATATTCCATTGCAGAAGTATTAGGAAGCCTATATATCCCATTGTTTAGTATTGCATTAACCTGCACAAAGTTTATGTAATTTTTCTGCATTTTTTGCTTCTTTTAAGTCAGGTGTTCTTGTGAGCTAACATTTCCTGAATGGCTTATTGTCTCCTCCCTCTTTCCCTCCTTCTGCTTTTTTTCCTTTCTTTCATCTTTCCTTTTCTTTTTCTCTTTCTAAACCTATTTTTAGGCATTTCAAATTCCTAAAGTGTGAACTATGGGGTAGTCTACCATTTGGCCCTAAAACAGCTCTGGCCTTTCATAGCCAAGATTTATCTGTACTGTATGATTTTATTTCATTAGAATCTCATGTATTTGGATGATAATAAGCAACACAGAATCTATATATATATATATATATATATATATATATATCAAAACATCACAACAAATCACAGTTGTTGACTTTGCTTTGATGTGGTAAAATTAGTATTAGACCAAAACAAAGAGGGGAAAAGAAGGAAGAGTCAGACACGGAATTGGATTTCTTTCGTAATTGAGAATCTGTATGATACTGTGTGATATCCCATTTTTCCAGTCCTAGTATCATAATAGGAAAAGGGATATGTAGGCAAAGCAGAAACTTTTTGGTCATTGATTAAATTATAGAAATTCAAACTATTTTTACAGTTCACAAAATTGAACCATGGATGACATAAGCAAAACAAAACTAATCATGTAAGCATGAATTGGCTTGAAATTATGGACCATAAAGGGGTCCATATTTAGGTTTATAGCAAGGCTATTCTGAGATGGCATCTGCATCAGTATTCTTTTTATTTATTTATTTATTTGTATTTTTGACTGTGCTGGGTCTTCACTGCTGCTGCTGCTGCAGCTAAGTCGCTTCAGCCGTGTCCGACTCTGTGCGACCCCGTAGACGGCAGACCACCAGTCTCCCCAGTCCCTGGGATTCTCCAGGCAAGAACACTGGAGTGGGTTGCCACTTCCTTCTCCAATGCAGGAAAGTGAAAAGTGAAAGGGAATTCACTCAGTCATGTCTCTGACTCTTAGCGACCCCATGGACTGCAACCTACCAGGCTCCTCCATCCATGGGATTTCCCAGGCAAGAGTACTGGAGTCAGGTGCCATTGCCTTCTCCGGTCTTCATTGCTATGTGGGCTTTTTCTCTGTTTGTGGAGAGTAGATGCTACTCGCCAGTTGCCATGCATGGAGCATGGAGGCTTCTCATTGTGGTGGCGTCTTTTGCTGCAGAGGACTTGCTCTAGGGTGCAGGAGCTTCAGTAGTTGCATCATGTGGGTTCAGTAGTTGTAGCTCTGAGCTCTATAGTACAGGCTCATTAGTTGTGGTGCACAGGCTTAGTTGCTCCGTGGCATGTGGGTTCTTCTCTGATCAGGGATTAAACCCTTGTTCCCTGAGTTGGCAAGCAGATTCTTTACCACTGAGTCACCAGGGCAGGGTTCCCTGGAAGGGCCTCCCTGGTAAAGAATCCTTCTCTACTGCAGGATACCTCAATTTGATTCCTGATCTGAAAGATCTCCCTGAGGAGGGGATGCCAATCTACTCCAGTATTCTTGCCTCGAGACTCCCCATGGACAGAGGAGCATGGAGGACTACAGTCCATGAAGTCTCAAAGATTCAAACACGACTGAGCGATTCAGCACAATGCAGCACAGCACTAGAGCAGCCCTCGTTATTCTTCTTCATTTGTGTTACTTGAATTTTATTCACTGTAATTACAAGAAAATTATATAAAATGTAAGGATTAGAACAACTCTTTTTTCACTCCTTCTAGGTGATAGGACTATCTGTATAAATAGTCATATGATAATCTAAGTGTTTTGTTATAAAGTAAATATACAAATATCATATTTTTTTTTACTAGAGTGATAGTAAGGAGAATAACATGGAATAAAATATCTTATTCAGAGCAGTGAGAAAAATGTAAAAAAATAAAATTAAGGAAAAATTTGAACTATGCAGTAGCTATGCTTTTTAAGACTCTAAAATCTACAGTAGAGATTTGCCATGAACTTGGGCTCAGGGGATTATATATTTTAGACCTACTATTGCTGCTGCTACTCCAGAAGATCTTCCCAACCAAGGGACTGTACCCATGTTTCTTGCCTCTCCTACAGTCATGAAGATTCTTTACCACTAGTGCCACCTGTGAAGCCTTTAGACATACTAAATCTCTCAAAATAAAATTCACTAAATATATGACTTTCCATTATAGAAATTTACATAAAATTTAACAAAATGATTCTGTAGTACTTCTGAAAGAGTATACTTGCAAATACCCTGGAAGATTTCAAATGGAAGAGTAATGAAGGAATTTATCCTTTAGATGCCAAAGGTATTTTAAAACCACAGGGTTCAGATTATACAACATAAAATTAAAGAAGGTTATAAACAACATGTGAAAAGGATAATTTCTTTCTATGGTTGTTTTACTTCTAAAATATTTTTACGTGAGATTCTTTTAAATATTAACGTAAAACGCAATGGGAATTTTTGAAAAAGCTGTACGGTGATCTACAACAAAAGCATGTATTTATGGACAGGTTAAGTATTCATTTATTTACATTGAATTAGTATATTAAAGTAATTTTTCTTTGTTTTTCTATTAGCTGATTAGATCTGTCATTATATCTTACTGCACAGTCAAAGTATACTAAAGGGCAATTAATATAATCTGTTTAAGATTAAAATAATCTGAATTTTTAATATTTAGCATCTTTATTAGCTTATACAAATATAATTTATTTTATAGAATCTTCATGCATGTTTAATTCTGGAATAACAATATGTATATTCGATAGCTGCAAAGAAAATACCAAGTATTCTGATGCATCCCTTATTTAGTTTGTTTGACATTATAATAGTTTACCTTGACACTTCAACACTAAGAAATCAACTTTGGTATATTGCTATTAACTCAATTCCAGTCTGTATTCATATTCACTTTCACTAATGTTTCTATTGATGTCCTTTTTATATTCCAGAATATCACATTGCACTTATTTGTCAAGTCTCTGGGTTAAACTCCCCTGTACTGTGCTACTGTGCTTCAGTCATGTCTGACTCCATGTGACCCTATGGGCCATGGCCTGCCAGGCTCCGCTGTCCGAGGAATTCTCCATGCGTGAATACTAGAGTGGGTTGCCATCAGCTCCTGCAGGAGATCTTCCCAACTCAGGGACTGAACTCCTGTTTCTTATCTCCTGCATTGGCAGGTGGATTCTTTACCACTAGCACCACCTGGGATCTCCCCTGGTCTATGACAGTTTCCCAGTCATTACTTGTTTTTTATATCCTTGAATGCTTTAAGGACTACTAGTCAATATTTTGTAGGTTTCTCAATTTGGGTTTGTTTGATGTTTTTCTAGTGACTAGACTTGGTTGATTAGTTTTAGAGAAGAATATCATAGAGGTAAAGTACCTTTTTTTTCCCCTTAGAGTTGTTATTTATATCATTTATAGGGTTGTTTGATATCCACATAACATCATTGGTAGTTTTAGCCTTGATCATTTAATCAAGGTAATATCTGCCAGGTTTCCCCACTTTAAAATGATTGTTTCCCCTTTTCAGTGTCCTTTATTTGGAAGTAAGTCACTATGTCCTGCCCATAGTCAAGGGGCAAGTGTTTAAACTCTACAACCTTGAGAAGAGAATATTTACCTGTAGTATTTAAATTTTTTTTTCTGGTGGATGATTTGTCTCTTGTCTTTTATTTACTTATTTTATAATTTATAATAATATGACCTTGATATTTATTTTATTTTTACCTTGCTGATATAATAATATGTCATTTATTTTTGAATATTTTGCTCACATTATTTCAATAGGACATTGTTTCCATTGGGAAATCTTTCAGGTTGGTTCTTGTGCCACATTGACAACCCCATCCTTTTTGGTTTTGAGTACTTTCTTTTCAGAACCATAAAATGCACCTCAGTTCTCTTAGAGGCTAGAGCTGGGTAATATATGTATGATTAATGATTCATGCATATACACACATATCTATTACTGTTTATTATATATATATCTGTATGTAGGCACACGTATGCACACATCAAAAAATGAGTTTATATGGAAGTCTCCAACGCAGGCTCTAGACTAGCTTTCCTTCTTGTCTATTTATAACTTCTGTCTCTGACAGTGAAACACTTAGCTCCCAGTATTCTTGTTAATCCATGCCACCAAGAAATATGAATGTACTAACCAGAGTGCATTGCTTATGTTGAGGAATTCCTTTTATTTTTAACCTTAGAGTCTCCAGTCAAAACACCATTTCCCCAAATTATGTAAGATTCTGTATCCTTCCCACCTCTTTAAGAGTAAAGTGATATATCTGTAATACACTTAGATTTATTTACAATAGTTGCATTCCATCCTAGTATTCTTCACCATTATTTACTTTTTTTTTTTTCGCATACATGAAAGATCACTCTTGGTAATAAGTGGTTCTGTGGGTTTTGACAAATGCCTGATCATGTATCTTCCCTCCCTAGTTCTCCTCCATTCATTACACTCTGGTAACCACGGAGGACCTATTTTTTTATGTCTCTAATTTTACCTCTTTATTAAATAATAAAAAATGTAACCTATCTTTATTTCCAGGTAAAGTTTAGGTTCTCTTTTTATTATGCTTCACTTCTCATCTCTCTGACTTCCCAGACAAGAAGTTAGAGACTTTGGCACTTAGAAAACACACTCACCAAGGAAAAGAAATGCGTCAAGGAAAAGCAGTACTATTTGCAGGATCCAGATTGAAGCAGTGAGAGTTTTCCAAGGATAGAATCTGAGTGGAATGGTTTGTCCCAGTGTGTTGTTTCTCCTTGTTTAAATGTATGAAAATTTAAGATCCAGTACTTTCACAAGGGGTTAGAATCACAGCAGGTCTTTTGCATTGTTTTAGAACTGAGGGCCTTAAGAAGAGGGAAAAGAATTCTGAGCACTGACCAGCACAGCTTACCAAAGCAGAACATTGGCAAAACCAATACAATATTGTAAAGTAATTAACCTCCAATTAAAATAAATAAATTTATTTTAAAAAATAAAGAAAGAAAAAAGAACATTGGGATTTCAAGCCAAAGCTTTTTATGTAAACCCATTGCTCTGTACATCACTTACCTATTGCTGAGTAACAAATTACAAATAATCTTAACAGGTTCGATCCACAGTGAATATTTATCTTTTCACAATTTATGTGCAAGAATTTGATGTCAACCTAACTGATCAGATTTGATATTGGCATCAAGTGCTGAAAGCCTCAAAGTTTCACATTTATCAAGCCTCAGCCAGAGGTTAGTGAAATGAAATGATGGTTTTAGCAGCCTAGTAGGCAAAGTGCTAGCTTTTATTTCCTAATATGGATTAATTTGAAGAACAGACTGGCTAATACTGGGATTTACATGATTGTTTCAATATAATGTATTTCTCTGTGAAGGTGTACTGAGTTGTTTAGGGCATCAGAAATTGTTTAAATCCCATATCAAGTCTTTCATGAATATTACTTTTAAAATGATTCAACTAATATGAAATAAACTTATTATAGCACCAAATATTTAAAAGTATTAAATATTCTTTAAATTTTAAAATATTAAAGAAACAAGCTACATACTAGCCCAAAACAGTTTTTTTCCAGGAAAAGTTATTTTCCAGAACATAAATTCAGTGGTATTGAGAATCACATCAGATCAGTGATATCTGAATCATAGACTGTGAATAGGAGAAAATATATCTAATGTTTGTCATTATCAAAACAATAGTCTATTTCAATGTGCAGGACCTTTGGATTTTATCTAAGTTGACTTAAATATTTGATGTTTACTATGGCACTTTAAAATATCTGGAGGGAAAAATCCATATATGCAAATCATCTCCTCAAAAATGGAAAAAATAAATCTAGTAGAATCAAAAACTTAATTTCCATTTTCTTTTGAATCACATTTGTGCCAAGTGAGAGCTTCTCCAAGAATATGTTGCAGTTTTAATCCTGGACCAAATTACTAATTAAGACATATTGTCTAATGTCTTCCTAAACATTAGTATGCCTGTGTTACCTTGAATATTGGACTATTTTGGACACTGTTACCTCATTTTTAATTTCATGTGTATCCCATTTATGTCTTAATGATTTCTCATTTCTCTTAAAGAAACCTCTATTTGTAGCTTTTGTTCTCTCTTCCATTATTTAGTCTTCATTGTGACAGCAAGACAGAATCCATCCTAGTCCTTTGTTGATTTACTTGCAGACTTAATCTCCACAGGCAGTGCTCCAATCTCAGGCCTTTTAAATCTCCTTTTTATCCTTTGGATTTGCAATATTCCTCTATTTTCACTAACTCAACTTAAGAAATTGACATATTTTCATAATAATAAGAGCCACAACTTCTTTTAACATATGTTTTAGTAAAAATTTAACATTTTTTATGGGAAAACTCATGTTTAGGTCTCAGGCATAATTTATAAATCTGGAATTAACTTGACATGTCATATGACACTGGTTCTTATATCTGAAGACAACTTCATGAATCTAAGGTATATGCTTCCTGTTCCCTTTCCTGACTTTTAATCCCAAATGGCACTGCCTACCTAGAGGCACTAAAAAGTTAAAGCTAGAAGCTCACACATAATTGCTCTATGGCAATCTATTCAAATCAACAGCCTGGAAAAAAGTAGGATTTTTTTTTGTCCAACAATCCATAAGGAAGATTGCAGGCAGCATTAGCGTCTCCTGCAATAAAGGTAAAGATACAAGCATATGAGGGCTTCTCTGGTGGTTCAGACAGAAAAGAATCTGCTGGCAATATGACAGAACTGGGTTCAGTCCTTAGGTCAGGAAAATCCCCTGGAGAAAGGAATGGATACACACTCCAGTATTTTTGCCTGGATAATTCTATTGCAAAGGCCACTACTATTTGTCTGAATTCACCAGTACAGTCACCAGGCTATCTGAATAAGATCCAGCAGTGCACACCTCAGTTGAGGCTTTAGGCACCACATACCCCTCTCCCAAGAGAGAAAGAACTTCCACCATTACAGGATTTATAATATAGAGAAAGAAGTAAATTCAGTATTCTCCAAAGCAGACTGACTCCTAAAAAGCAGCAGTGAAGGGTGATTAATTAATTAGCAATTTTTAATGAAAATATTAAAATCAAATAAAAGATTATGACAATATTAATAAAGTAAGAGTAGGGATAATAAAGAACAGAATGATGAAGTGTATTTTTTAGAGTAATTCAGGAAGATATAGTAAGACAATTTAATCAGTTCTGTGATAAAGCTCATATTTCCTGACAAATTTTAGGTTTTTAAAAATTATGCACCAATATTAAAATCTATGTTTTATTTTTAGTCAAGATATAAAATCAAGTTATGTACATTCTGTGAAGTTTCCTACACCTTGTGTGACCCTATTGTTGCCTGTTTTGGCAAGAAACACTGACTCATTATATCCACGGTAAATAAAATGAATTTCCAAACAAACAAAAAATAGAATTTCAGCAGTGATAAAAACCTTGATTAACAGCCAACACCACTGAACACTAACTTAAATTCACATATATTTGTCATATTTTCATCTGCCTCTATTTTCCCTGCCTCATCTAACATCATCTATCAAATGAACACCAGGCATCAAGTGGTATTTTGAGGCATCCTTGGTAACAGTTCCAGCAATGCAATAGTAGTTGCAACCTAATCTAGACATTTTTGCCTTTTTCTTTCTTTTTTTTTTTTAGATAGCATACTGTGAAAATGATATAGAAGCTAAAATACTTATCTAATTGGAATACTAACCAATCCTGAACAAATATTATCATTTAAATATCACTTCAAAATATACAAAATTTCAGGGCTATAAAATAAATATAAAATAGGTACAGAATAAACTGCTTCAAAAATCTACAGTCTTATTGCTGTTGGGCCATCCCATCAGAAATGTACTACATTATCTCAAGCGATTGAGGGAGAAGAAAAGGTATGACTCAAACTATTTTAGGAGGAAAAACTCATTACAACAGTTTTGTATTTCTGCCTCCTTATTTCCCCATGATGACTGAGAAAAAGAGAAAACGGCCCAAATTAGTATAAGTTAGATGTTATCCGAGGAAGAAGTTGAAATCATTCACCTATTTTAAGAGACTAAGAATCAGTACAGATGGGGAGAGATAAGGTGAGAGAGGTAAGACAGGGGTGGCGGATTAAGAGGATCACACTACTATGTGTACAATAAATAAACCAAAAGGATATATTATAGAGTATAAGCAGTATAGCCAATATTCTATAATAACTGTAAAGTGAGTTTAACTTTCTTTTTTTAATATTTTTTCCCTTTTGTTGTTTTCTGTCAAACTTCAACATGAATCAGCCCTACATATATACATATACCCTCCCTCCTGAATGTCCCTCCTATCTCCCTCCCCATTCCACCTTTCTAGGTTGAAGCAGAACCACTGTTTGACTTTCCTGAGCCACACAGCAAATTCCCATTGGCTATCTATTTTACATATGATAGTGGAAGTTTTCATGTTACTCTCACCATGCAACACACCCTTTCCTTCCCTCTCCCCATGTCCATAACTCTATTCTCTATATTTGTTTCTCTATTGCTGCCCTGTAAATAAATTCTTCAGTACCATCTTTCTAGATTCCATATATGTGTGTTAGAATACAATATTTATTTTTTTCTTTCTGACTCACTTCACTCTGAATAATAGGTTCTACGTTCATCCACCTCATCAGAACTGACTCAAATGTATTCCTTTTTATGGCTGAGTAATATTCCATTGTATACATACCACCATTTATTTATCCATTAATCTCTCAAAGGACACCCAGGATGATTCCATGTTCTAGCTATTGTAAACAGTGTTGCAATGAACAATGGGATACATGTGTCTTTTTCAATTTTGATCTCTTCAGAGCATATGCCTAGGAAGGGGATTGCTGGGCCATATGGAGGTTTTATTCCTAGATTTTTAAAGGAATCTCGATACCATCTTCTATAGTGGCTGTATCAATTTACATTCCCATCAACAGCACAAGAGTGTTCCCTTTTCTCCACACCCTCTCCAACATTTATTGTTTGTAGACTTTTTGATGATGGCCATTCTGACCAGTGTGAGGTGATATCTCATTGTAGTTTTGATTTGCATTACTCTAATAATGAATGATGTTGAGCGTCCTTTCAGGTGTTTGTTATCGATCTGAATGAAAGGTAAAATAATAGTGGGAATCAGATTGAAAAAATAAATTGCTTTGATTATAAATCATTTTCACTCAACTTAAAGACTATTTGAAACTCAAAAGTGATCTAATAAAGAGAATTATATGGCCTGATATTAATTGGTTGATATAGATTTCAGTTTTATTGATAAGAATTTGTGTTTTGTTTTGTTTTGTCTCTTAGCCTATTAATAACTTCCATTGTGGCTGGACTGACCTTATAGTTCTTATTATGACTTCAAGACACCCTTCAGTAACATCATCAAGAAACTTTGAAAAAATAAAGGTTGGTTAATTATAATGAAAGTGAAAGTCATTCAGTTGTGTCTGACTCTGCGACATGAGCCCATCAGACTCCTCTGTCCATGGAATTCTCCAGGCAAGAATACTGGAGTATATAGGCCATTTTCTTCTCCAGGGGATCTTCCCAACCTAGGGGTGGAACTCAGGTTTCCCACATTTCAGGTAAGTTCTTTATCACTGAGCCACCAGGGAAGCCCAAAGTGTTAGTCAGTCAGTCATGCCCAACTCTTTGAAACCCCTTGGACTGTGGCCCACCAGGCTCCTCTATCCATGGAATTCTCCAGGAAAGAATAATAGAGTGGCTAGCCCTTCCCTTCTCCAGGAATCTTCCTGACCCCGGAATCAAACCCAGGTCTCCCACATTGCAGGCAGAATCTTTACCATTGAGGCACCAAGGAAACCCTGATTAATTATAAGACCTAGAAATTACACAGTGTAACTGGAGTCAAACAGCAGGGAATTGGGAATGGGAAATGCAGAGGGTGAAGGAGAATCAGAGCGAGAGCAGGTAAAAGAGTGCACTAGTCTGAGGTTCTGCTTTTATTGAGGATGAAGGTAATAGTCTAGAAGTTTTGTGGGCTCACTATTGCTGAATTTGAAACAAAAGTGGTAATTTAAAGTGGGGGAGGATAATAAAAAGTGGCCCAATAATCAGTTAAGGAAATCAACCAAGATTTCTAAAAAAATAAGACTCAGTGCTGAGAGGTGGCCTGGTACTTTATCTAGTCAAGTTTCTGGGGATGTAGATATTTCTGTGAAGACTTTCTGTGAAAAAGGCTGAGTGCCGAAGAATTGATGTGTTTGAACTGTGGTGTTGGAGAAGACTCTTGAGAGTCCTTTGGACTGCAAGGAGAGCCAACCAGTCCATTCTAAAGGAGATGGGCCCTGGGATTTCTTTGGAAGGAATGATGCTAAGACTGAAACTCCAGTATTTTGGCCACCTCGTGCGAAGAGTTGACTCATTGGAAAAGACTGATGCTGGAAGGGATTGGAGGCAGGAGGAGAAGGGGTTGACAGAGGATGAGTTGGCTGGATGGCATCACTGACTCAATGGACATGTGTCTGAGTGAACTCCAGGAGTTGGTGATGGAAAGGGAGGCCTGGCGTGCTGTGATTCATGGGGTCGCAAAGAGTCAGACACGACTGAGTGACTCAACTGAACTGAACTGAGATATTAATCTACATAGCTGACTTTGGAGTATATAGCCCTTAAGTGGTTGCCTCAGCAATCAAAGTTTAAGCTAGGCACTTGCATCAAAAGAAAAGAAAATGCTCGTTTTGGCAGCACATATACTAAAATAGGAATGATACAGAGATTAGCATGGCCCCTGTTCTAGGATAAAGCACAAATTAATGAATCATTTCATAGTTTTTCAAGGCCAGATCCTCTGTGATCCACCTCCTCAGTTTAGTTCAGTTCAGTTCAGTTCAGTCGCTCAGTCGTGTCCGACTCTGCGACCCCATGAATCGCAGCACGCNATTGCTTCCTGACCTGCATACAGGTTTCTCAAGAGACAGGTCAGATGGTCTGGTATTTCCATCTCTTTAAGAATTTTCCATAGTTTATTGTGATCCACACAGTCAAAGTCTTTGGCAGAGTCAATAAAGCAGAAATAGATGTTTTTCTGGAACTCTCTTGCTTTTTTGAATATACTTACTTACATTCAAATATGTATAAATAGAAGAAAATGCCATGAAAGAGAAGTTTCTGAATAGACAAGCAGAATATATAATTGATGACTATATTATTTTTTTTTTCAGATCAACTCATTAGTTAAATTAGAGGCAACAGCTAAAGAATGCTTTCCTTGAAAATTAAATAACTCTTTATGAAATAAATATATTTCTGATGACACCAAACCTTAAGCAATCTGTCTATATCCTTTATGTCTAAATAAGAAACCTATAACTATACTCACATGAACCCTAAGATTTTCTAACTCTTTAATATTAGTTTGACTTTTAGGAGTTTTTCAGTATTAATAGGATGTATTTTAATAGTTCAGTTTTTAACTTGTTTCACAGCTGCTGCCCATTTTACATTTCATTAAAAAAAACTTTCTCTGTTCTTATTATTTCCTAACATTTCATTTATTCTCCATAAATATTATTAAAACAAATATAATGGTAGAAATGATTTTTATTGCAGATATGGGACAGCAGGTGATGATGATATGGCAAGAAAAAAAAACATATACTAAACATGATTGTCTTAAAATTAGATCTTCATTACACATAAAGGGTAATGTAATATTTTTCCTGGTTTTCTTATGTCTTTTTTTGCTACTTTACCCTTGCACTTAGTATAATTTTAGCATTAGCTGCCACCTTCCCTCCCTCCATGTCAAACAACAACAAGGACAATAATTTCCTTTTTATTTCTTATGTAGAGGAATTGACTTTTCTAATGTAAATATCTTTTATCTGGGCTATGCTTAGAATACCTCATCTTTCATGCTTAATTATCTTATTATTCTATTTCAAGGTATTTTTTTTAAGATAAAGAAAACTTTTCCTGTTAATTCAACTAAATCAATCAGCATGCAGATTTTTTAGCTTGATCACAAGAAAAGTATTTATAATCAATAATTAATGAGAAGCTGGGTGCATGCCAAGTTGCTTCAGTCAGGTCTTTAACTGGAGATTGAAAAGATAACAGAATAATCTAAACCAGAAAGAAAAGAAAGTCTTAAACTACAATGCAATGTCCTTAGAAGTAGTAAAAGCAGAAAGTATAACAATAATGGGGTGACTGGGTAGCACATACAAAAATTCTATTAAAATTATGAAGGGAAGGCTAAATGAATAGCATGAATGAGAATAATATAATTGATAAGTAAGAATGCACTGACTTAAGATTTTATACACTTCACGCAGTTCATGATAGGGTTCCCAATGGGTGGAGACTTTTCACATAGTCATAGTATTGGTTACCCTCATTTGCTTCACTCCCATTATGTGGTTCAGGAGAAGAAGAATCATCCTCCGCTGATGCTACCAACACCTCACAGTAACTATGACATTGCTTTGCACCATTTTTCTGCTCAGAGGGAACAGCAACATGCGATGATCTTCCCATGGCAAAGTGCTCAAGAGAAAAGCTGTCTCATTGTCTGAACTATTTTCTACCCATGATGATGAATTTCTGCTTCCAGAGATTGCTGCTCTCCCTCAATCTTAGTCCACTCTCTGCTCAGTTTTGAGTTCTTTATCAGTTTTCGTTTGATTTCCATTCACTCATTCATTCACTTCTCTCTCCAAAGCTAAGCTTGGACTGGGCCTGAGCAATTGAGAGTTTTCTCTATCTTTTCACATTGTCTGGTTTAAAGCATACTTAAATTTGAATGAATACAGTTATTTGGGGGCAAAGCAGCAAGTGAAACTACAAGATTAGAATCTGCATAGGGACAGTGTATAGCTAGGTGTAGGAAGAAGGTCTTCTAAAAGCCATAGATAGTCAGAGACAGAAATGCCCTATCCTGAAATCTAGTAATCCATATCACTTGACATGCTCACATAGATGCTCCAAGGAATACTTAAGAGATACAGTTTAGAGATATTCATGTTGAAAATATCTCAAGGATTATTATTCTAGATTTATCCTTAGATTTCCAAACATATGACATGATACTTAATCTTGGTATCAATAAAATCACATCTTTACTTCTTTCTCTAAAAAATGTATTTCCAATGTTTATGTATGTTTTTGATTGAACATTCTTTATCCCAAGACTGTGTTGCACAATTCAGTGTTCGGTCACTATTACCCACTCAGCACACTCTGAAACTTATTTTATTTCTAACTGTAAGAACTGCAAGGATAATTACCATGGATGCTATTTGCTTTTGCATTCAAGAACTTAGAAGATGTAAAAATTATCACCTGTATTATAACTTTCTGAGAAACATAAAATTAATTCTTATACAGATTCAGCACTGCAAATAGATTTCCTGTTATTTGTCTCCTACTACCTCAATCTGGTAAGAAAATTAGAAGTCACTATTCAGATACCCTCCTCTTACATTTACTCATAGTAATATTTTTCATTCATAACATGCTATGCTTGTTTCACATACTTGTTCCATAATTGCCTATGGAAGCACTTTTTTTTTTAATAGGCAATTTCATTTTTATAATACACTAGGCTCCAGATTAGGCTGAGCACAGTTCTGTTTCAATCATTTAACAAGGAGAGTCTTAAAATCAGAGCTATGTTTTCTTAGAAATTATTAAATTTCTCCAGATACCATGTTCAGTGATGACCAAAACCCAGAATTCTTCCATCTGGTGTACCTGAAAGTGAAAGTGAAAGTCACTCAGTCGTGTCCTACTCTTTGCAATCCCATGGACTATACAGTCCATGGAATTCTCCATGCCAGAATACTGGAGTGGGTAGCCTTTCCCTTCTCTAGGGGTCTTCCCAACCCAGGGATCAAACCCAGGTCTCCCACATTGTGGGTGGATTCTTTACAAGCTGAGCCACCAGGGAAGCCCAATAATTACTAGAGTGGGTAGTCTATCCCTTTTCCCATGCATCTTCCCGACCNTCTCCTACTACCTCAATCTGGTAAGAAAATTAGAAGTCACTATTCAGATACCCTCCTCTTACATTTACTCATAGTAATATTTTTCATTCATAACATGCTATGCTTGTTTCACATACTTGTTCCATAATTGCCTATGGAAGCACTTTTTTTTTTAATAGGCAATTTCATTTTTATAATACACTAGGCTCCAGATTAGGCTGAGCACAGTTCTGTTTCAATCATTTAACAAGGAGAGTCTTAAAATCAGAGCTATGTTTTCTTAGAAATTATTAAATTTCTCCAGATACCATGTTCAGTGATGACCAAAACCCAGAATTCTTCCATCTGGTGTACCTGAAAGTGAAAGTGAAAGTCACTCAGTCGTGTCCTACTCTTTGCAATCCCATGGACTATACAGTCCATGGAATTCTCCATGCCAGAATACTGGAGTGGGTAGCCTTTCCCTTCTCTAGGGGTCTTCCCAACCCAGGGATCAAACCCAGGTCTCCCACATTGTGGGTGGATTCTTTACAAGCTGAGCCACCAGGGAAGCCCAATAATTACTAGAGTGGGTAGTCTATCCCTTTTCCCATGCATCTTCCCGACCCAGAAATCAAACCAGGGTCTCCTGCATTGCAGGTGGATTCTTTACCAACTGAGCTATCAGGGAAGCCCATCTGGTGTACTTACTAGTGAATTATTGTCCAATGAATAAATAAAATTGAAATAACAAGGTATGATGTAAAATTACTAAAATAACTGAAAGCAGACCATAGAGATAGATGGCAAGTAGGTAGACAGGTAGGTGTATAAGTAGATAGGTATGCCAGTGGATGGATGGATGGGTAGATAGATAAATATATAGGTGGAAGGATATTCCTCACTCGTGACCTTTGGAGAAATTTGTTATAACAATTATTACCCCTCTCTCATTTTTACAGAGATTGATCCAGATTTTAGCAAGTTATTCCTTTCCTACCTGAGAAAGGTATACAGTGCAAAGAGATTTGAACAATACCTTATTCAAAATTACTTTCATATTTTCTCTGAACTGTCACTTTCTTGATGAGGCCAAATTTTGTGTAAAAAAAAAAATCATGCATGCCCACAAAACCTCGTGTAAGTTTTGGATACTTATAGGCTTTATATTAATATCTCCTTCCTTGGAGGTAAACTTTAATATGTATACTTCATGAAGAAAATTTAGAGACTTTATTGTTTTGTTCTTCTGGATGCTTGCCTTTACTCAGGGTGTGCTGGCCATCATCTCTTTGACAGAGGGGGTAGTTGGTGTTGATTTATCTGAAGCCTGTGCAGGATATGAGTCAGGCCTTCCTCTCTGTTATATCTGCCAATGTCCTGTTGGGTGTGAAGTCTGCCCCCTAGCTGTTGGATAATAAGCTCTGAGGGTCAGTTTCCACCAGGTTTTGTTACCCATGAGTGTGCACCTTGCCCCAAAATAGGGATTGGTAATGCAGGTAACGCCTGTGTGGTCACCCAGGACCTATGAATCATTTCTGTATGTGTCCATGGTTCTGCTCAGAAGGAGTCCCCATCACAAACCTTTCTCTCTTATATTCATCACAGATCTAGTCAGTGCAAAGCTATTGTGTTTAGTAGTCTGGGCCTAGAGCTGGTGGTTTGGAGTTGTGGCTATGTAAGAATTGAGGCGACTGTACTGCTGCCTGAGATCTTGGCTGCCTCTGTGGCAGTCTTCTCCCAGGACCTGTCTGCCCCAGATTTAGCAAGCTTCAGTGTGGAGTGAGCAGAACTGGAGTACTCTCACTTGGAGACAAACCACCGTATACTTCTGAGTGTGGCGACAATGACTGCCACCCTCCCACTGTAACCACAGCCCAGATCCTCCAGGCTGCCTCTGTGTAGCTAAATGAGTCCTATGCCAGGGGCTCTTTGCCCTAGATTCAGTGGTTAGCCTTTGCATACTCTTGGGTCAGCAATTCCCTCTGCACACACTGACAAAGGCCAGTTTTGACTGTGTTGGAGCTCGTCTGCCAGTTTCCAGTTAGTTTTCCATGAGAATTATTCCATATGTGTGTGTGTCATATATGTGTGTGTGTATATATACATATATTACTATTGCTACATTGTGATAAAGCTAAATACAGATATATTAGCAGTAGTGTTTTCGGCAGGACCTGATGGTAGTTTTTACTCATACGCATTATTGGAGATGAGATTTGAGGGCTACTTAGAAATAACCAGGACTTCCCTGGTGGCTCAGATGGTAAAGTGTCTGCCTACAATGTGGGAGATCAGGTTCGATCCCTGGGTCGAGAAGATGCTCTGGAGAAGGAAATGACACCCCACTTCATTACTTTTGCCTGGAAAATCCCATGGATGGAGGAACCTGGTAGGCTACAGTCCATGGCGTTGCAAAGAGTCAGACACAACTGAGTGACTTCACTTCACTTAGGAATAACCATAGAACTTGAAATTGAGTTGTGTTGCAAAAGTAGAAGTTGAGATATTGTACTTATTGTTGGAGTCTGAAGTTCAAATAATGTCTTAGAGTAAACGGTGATATTTTACTCATTAAGATCTTATGACAGATGAATAATACTTTTTTTTTGCCCACTTGACTTAATGATTTATTTTCCTCTGAGGATTTTTTTCCCCAGTTTTATTGAGGTATAATTGACAAAAGTACACATCATGGTTATTTGACATACATATACGTTGTGAAAGGATTCCTCCCATCTAACTAATTAGCATATCCATATTTGTTAACACTGTATTGTTTAATGAAAATTACTGAGAGAACTGATATATTAACACCCCTCCCTGTTCCAACATTGATGACTATGTCCAAGCACTGACACTATTAAACACTGTCTTTCTTTAATACGTTTTGTATCTTCTGGTTAATATCATGACTGCTTTTTGTGTATAACTGAGAAAAAAATATCATGTTTACTTGAAACATGTAGCAGAATAACAAAGTTAATGCCTATAACTACTGTGCTTTTGAAGTTATCCCAGTTTTATTCATAACATTAATTGGAGAATTTGCCTGTTAACCAAAGATACCTCATATGCTGTGCATTTTGAAAGATTAAATCTGTGAAAGAATTTATTAAAGAAATCACATTCAGTGATGCTATTAATAAAAATAGTCTCTACTTTAAAGAGGATGGCCCACATGCTGTCCCTCTGTTCTTCCATTTCCATGTTTTGGTTGCTAATTGATAAAGCTATAATTTCCTATTGAGACTTTTGAGAATCCTCCTCAACACAGCACTGTGCAACCAGTTAATCAGATATGGTATGACAGCTGGAATTAATTTGTCCATCCCCATTTTGTGCATACTTGTTCAGTTGCTTCAGTTGGGTCTGACTCTTTGTTATCCCGTGGACAGTAACCCACCAGGCTCCTCTGTCCATGACACTGTCCTGATGAGTAGGTTGCCATTTCCTCCTCCAGGAGGATCTTCCCAACCCAGGAAATGAACCCACAGTCTCCTGTGGTTCCAGCACTGCACGCTGATTCTTTACCACTGAGCCACATGGGAAGCCCACTCCCATTTTCAGTTCAGTTCTGTTCAGTCCAGTCGCTCAATCGTGTCCAACTCTTTGTGACCCCATGAATCACAGCACACCAGGCCTCCCTGTCCATCACCAACTCCCGGAGTTCTCTCAGACTCACATCCATCGAGTCAGTGATGCCATCCAGCCATCTCAACCTCTGTTGTCCCCTTCTCCTCCTGTCCCCAATCCCTCCCAGCATCAGAGTCTTCTCCAATGAGTCAACTCTTCACATGAGGTGGCCAAAGTACTAGAGCTTCAGCTTTAGCATCACTCCTTCCAAAGAAATCCCAGGGCTGATCTCCTTCAGAATGGACTGCTTGGATCTCTTTGCAGTCCAAGGGACTCTCAAGAGTCTTCTCCAACACCACAGTTCAAAAGCATCAATTCTTCAGCGCTCAGCCTTCTTCACAGTCCAACTCTCACATCCATACATGACCACAGGAAAAACCAATGCTTTAACTAGACGGACCTTAGTCGGCAAAGTAATGTCTCTGCTTTTGAACACACTATCTAGGTTGGTCATAACTTTTCTTCCAAGGAGTAAGCGTCTTTTAATTTCATTTTAACAGTAAATAAATCCTTTGTTCCCCCCAAATAATCACTTTAAGTGTGGATCATCTAGGTTTTTCTCCCACCACAGTGTAGTTTTCTGGTTTTTGTCAACAAGATCTGTTGTCCCTTATCTTCTCAGCTCATCTGAGCTCACAGACAGCTGTGGATGTTTCTAGCAAACTGACAGTCCTACCTTAAACACCAGAATCTCTTAGTCTCTGCTTCAGAACTTTCTCTGGCACTACAGGTTTCTCTTGATTAGGGACAACCCAGAATTGTGGGAAAGTGCAGTCTGGGAGACCAATACTCAGTGAGGAGCAATCTATTTCCCCAAGTAGGAGAGAAGAATCAGAGGATAAATGTCCTGGCCTTGCCATTCTCTCATGGCTCTGCTGGTAAAGAATCCCACTGCAATGTGGGAGACCTGAGTGTGATCTCTGGATTGGGAAGATCCCCTGGTGAAGGGAACAGCTACCCATTCCACTATTCTGGCCTGGAGAATTCCATGGACTGCATAGTTGTTGGGGTTGCAAAGAGTCTGCCACCGACTGAATGTCTTTCACTTTCATTTTCACTTGTCATTCCACAGTAGGAAGGTCCCAGTATGTGTTCTCCATGGCTTATCAGAAGTTCCAGAGGGGGACTGAGTGATTATCTGCTCATTAGCATTTCATTTCCCTGATTTTCTTTCTTCATTCTTCATTTGTGTTTCCTAGCATCACCCAAGTCCTCATATCAGGGTCTGCTCTTAGAACTAAAGCTAAAACGGTGTCTTTTGTCTTCATGTTATGTAGAACATTTATTCACAAACCTCAGTCAGTGAAGTTCCTTCCGACAATCCACAGACTGAGAGGCAAGCTCTAACTCACCACTCCATAGATGATCCACTAAAAACATCTTTCTTTCCTCTATGGAAAGTCCTACAGGAGAATTATCTGATAGCACTATAGGTCAGAAGTCCAACAGGGTTCTCACTGGCAAACATGTCAGCACAGTAGCTTTCTTTTTTGGAGCCTCCAGAGGATACTCTGTTCCTTGCCTTTTCTAGTTTGTGAAACTGTGCACATTTGCCATGTCTGTCTCTATAGATGTATTTTTGATGTTGCATGTTATGGGGAGGTGAGCTCTATGTCTTCCTACCCTGCTGTTTTAATTCCCCTCCTTTTAACTATTGATTTTTATTCCTGTATTAGAATTATTGATAATAGTGATTTTAGTAAAATTGGAGGAAACTGGTAATATCTAAAATCTATTATTTCAGAAAATCAGTGGGTATTTTATATTGGGCATACTGTGATGTTTGTTTTCTCTTATATAAAACAAACAATCAAAGTCAATCAGTTATTTCATCTTTAATGATATTCACTTTTAACATTTTTTTATTTGCTCTCTAACATTGACAAAATTACATAAACACATATAGACACACATATACACACAGAGAAGAAAAAAATCTTCAAACCAGGAATACCTTGCAAATAGTCATACCATTGCAGGTAATGAAGCACATTGTGGAGTATCTATAGAATTCTATAATATCAAACATGACTAAAGAATGATTCATTGTACTACCTTAATTTTCCACACAAGGAGGTCAGAGGAATTATGTATTTTTTTCCAGACGTATACATTGCTAAAGATAAGATTTCCTTTTTCTTTAAACAGTAACTGCTAATGTGATTTTAGTCACACTAAAAATCTTTAGCCATCACTGCAAGTCATCCCAATGATTTAATCATATATCCATTGATCACAAGCTTAAAAAAGTAGCAATTTTTTAGTATCTGGATATCAATTTTACAGCTTTAAACTTTACTCAAGAAAAATTAATCAGTAAGAGAAGAAGACAATCTTCCACATGCAAACTGTGTGATGAAAAGTAAAATTGAGAATTGAATCATATGTCAAGATTATTGAGACGAATGTTGTCCTACACATGGAGTTCTCCCTTTGAAATGATATCCCATTCTGTTTCACTTCCTATTTGGCCTTAGTAGGAGACCGGGTAAATAAGGGTTAGAGAAACAAGCTATAGTTAAACAATCAATCATCTTTGCTGCTTATTGTTAGAAATAAAGAAAAAGCAAATGACTAAAAGTTAAAAAACTGGATATATCTTAGAGACAGGTATAATCCTCATTGATTGGGGAGTTTTCTTAATATATATTATATTTATTATGTTAATGGCCAAAAGCATTTTTTCTATATGAATTACAGGGTTTTTTTTTTTTATTATTTCCATATATTTCTAACAGAACTCATAGTCTACATTTGGCTCATAAAATATAGCATTAGGAAAAAACCAAGAGCCTCTGCTATAGATCAGAATCTAAATTGATAAATAAAGTTGTTTTTAGGTGATACTAATAGCTCTTATGGAAGAATTAAGTACATAGGTTAGAAATCAGAGCTACAAGTAATGACTCAAAAAACTGAGCCTGTACTTTTTCTTCATACTAGATTTGGAGGGGATATTATCCTTAATTGTTTCTATGTAGTGGAAACCTTTTTTTTTTTTTAATTATAATCTATTATGCCAGACCATAAATAGGAAGGGTGCGAAACTAGGTAACATAACTGCTAAGTTGAGCTAACCATTTGAGAGTGAATATAGTCACACTGAGAAGAATCTTATCAAATGAGATTAGGCCATATCCTTATGAGCTAAATAGCAATTGGAGAATTAGTTTGATTTTTCTAAGTCGTATGTTTCAGTTAGGATCTTGGAGATGCCTACCCCAAGTAAGTAATTTCAAGTAGCTACTCCAACTGACACATTCATTTACCAGACATATGGTTTGAGTGTATACTTCATGTACAGTGTAATATACGCTGTATACTAGAGACAGCAGTAAATAAGTCCAATAATTTTCCTTCCCTGGTGAAGTTTTTATTCTTATCAAGAAAACAGGCAGAATGCAATAAATGATTTTGACTAGAGAGAGAAGTAGATAGATTAAAGATAAATTAGATTGGAAAACCAATAAAATAGAGTGATAGATATAGACAGACAACGAGTGGTTATATATGTTACACAGAAGAATATAGCATGTTAGAGGAGAGAAGTAGCTGGGTGACAGGGAAGTGAAGGACAAAAAGATGTACCGAGAAACATGTCTGGATCAAATGGATCACAGACCTAAATAGAAAATGTAAAACTCTAAAAGTCTTAGAATATAAGAGAAAAACTAAATAATCTTGGGTTTGGTAATAACTTTTTAGATACAAAACCAAAGAAATTTATGAAAGAAAAAATTGACAAGCTAAATTGACTTCATTAAAACAAATTTAAAAACTGTGCTTTATGTAAACATTGACTAGCGAATAGAAAGATAAGCCATATAGTGGGAGAAAATATTTGGAAAAGATATATCTGATAAGTAATGTCTATCAAAAATATTCACAGAATTCTTGAAAATCAACAATAAGTAAACAGCCAATCTGGTTAAAAACTGTGTCAAAACCTTGACTTCATCAAAGAAGATAGATTGCAAATAGTATATGAAAGGGTTCTCACCCTTGTGTCTTGGAAGATATGCAAATCAAGACAATGAGGTACCACACCAGTTAGAATGGCCAAAATCCAAAACCCTAATGCTGCCAAATGCTAAGAAGTGTGTAGAGCAAGAGTAACTCTCATTCATTGCTGGTGAGAATTCAGAACTATGAAGCTCACTATAAAAAGTAGTTTTCAAATTTCTTTTGTGTATGCGTGTATATGAACATGTGTAATAAGTAAAGTACACATACATGCATGTGTGTCTGGCTCAGCCACTCAACTGTGTCCAACTCTTTGCAACCTCATGGACGGTGTAGCTCGCCAGGCCCCTCTGTGGGATTTTACAAACAAGAATACTGGAGTGGGCTGACATTTCCTTCTCTGGGAGAGCTTCCCAACCCAGGGATTGAACCTGTACATGTATATATCTATATGTATATACATATAGACATACACACATACCTTTTTGACTTACAAAGAGCTATAGATATTTAATGTAGACACCGTGATGACTTTATGAGTTTGGAGATAAATATATATCTTAGAAACCATCACACCAGTCTTCACTATAAACATATTCATAACCTCCAAAAGTTTCCTTTCACCTTCTTTATATATTGTTACCACTTTTAATATGATAAAAACAGACCTAACCTTTTAGCAAATTTCTAAGTATATATAGTATTGTTATAAAACTAAACATTCTCACCATACAATCCATTTGTTCCATGGTTTTTACCCAAGGGGGTTGAAAATGTATGCCTATGAAAATACCTACATATGCATGTTTATAGTAGCTTTATAAATAATTGCTAATGTTTAGAATCAGCTAATACACTTTTTCAGTAGGTGGTGGTGGTGGTGGTTTAGTCTCTAAGCTGTGTCCAACTCTTGCGACCCCATGGACTGTAGCCTGCCAGGCTCCTCTGTCCATGGAATCCTCCAGGCAAGAATCTTGGAGTGGGTTGTCATTTCTTTCTCCACTTCAGTAGGTAAAGAGATAAATTGTGGTATTTCTAGGTAATAGAATATTATTTAGCACTACAAATAAATGAGCTATTAAGCCATTCAAAGACATGGAGGAATCTTAAATGCATATTGCTAGATGAAAGAAGCCAGTCTAATAAAGGCTATTAATAGTCCAACAATATGATATTTTTGAAAAGGAAAAACTCTGAAGATAGTAAAAAGATCATTGGTTGCTAGGGGTAGGGGGCAACAGTGAGATGAATCAACAGAGCACAGAAGAGTTTTAGGACAGTGAAACTATTATGTGTCATTATGCATCTTTTAAAACCCATAAAATGTATACCACCAATGGTAAACTACTGGTTTTATGTAATAATGATATGTAAATGTAGGTTCATCAGTAGTAACAGGTATTACTCGAGGCGTGTTGACAATGGGGAAATCTACACATGTGTGGGTACAGGGCATGTATGGGAAATCTCTGTACCCAGAGATTAAGTTATTTTGTAAACCTAAAACTGTTCTAAAAGTAAAATCTATTTTAAAACACTCAGGTAAAATTTAAGCTAAAGACGATTAATTTGAAGATGTCAACAGTGTCAAGCATGTGGAGATTTGTGTTATAAGCAGAGGGAACAAGTGTGAAGCCTAAAAACCTTGCTGGTCTGTACAGTTAAATATAGAAAGAAATCCAGTGTGACAAGACCGTTGTAGGCAATTCTGACACAAAAGGGCAGAGAAGTAGTGAGCAGTCAGATTATTAAAGACTTTATAAGCTAGAGCAGAAGGAAAGTTTATGCTTAATGTGATGGCAATACAATGGGAAGTTTGAGTAATGGAGGAACATCATGACTTTTTGTTAAGAATGATTTACAGCATAGTGGTAAGACATGATAGAGGGGGCTTCCCCTACATTTAGGTGGAATTTAGGAGATATCCAACAGAGGTATAAGTGTGAAAGTGATAGAAATGCAGTGAAAAAGACCAATTCAATTATCTTGGCGGTAATCAGGAAGAATTTGTTAATTAATAAGGATAAAAGGAAAAATTTATTATGAATGACCAATCAATTTTGGACTGAGTCAGCAGGTTAGATACTACTATCATTTACTGATTCTGTGAAACTTTGGAGAACCACAGGAGGGGTATCATCAAGAGTTCTATTTGGGAAATGTTAATTTGAGAAAATGAAGAGCTCCCTGGAAGAATAGTTATGACAAACCACCTCGACAACGTATTAAAAAGCAGAAATATCAATTTGCCGACAAAGGTCCATATAGTCAAAGCTGTAGTTTTTCCAGTAGTCATGTATGAATGTGAAAGTCAGGCCATAATGAAGGTTGAGCACTGAAGAACTGACATTTTCAAATGTGGTGGTGGACAAGACTCTTGAGAGTTCCTTGGACAGCAAGGAGATCAAATCAGTCAATCCTAAAGGAAATCAACCCTGAATATTCATTGGGAGGACTGATACTGAAGCTGAAACTCTAATATTTTGACCACCTGATGTGAAGAAGAGTTGCATTAGGGGCGATGCTGGGGAAGACTGAGGGCAAGAGGAGAAGGGGCTGAGGAATTCATCTCAACCACTGAGGATGAGACGGTTGGGTGGCATCACTGACTCAATGGACATGAGTTTGAACAAACTTAGGGAGACAATGAAGGACAGAGAAACCCGGCATGCTGCAGTTCACGGTGTCACAAAGAGTCAGACACAACTTAACAATTGAACAACAAAATAATTGAGATGGGCTCCCTTTATCATTCAGCGGTAAAGAATCTGCCTATCAGTGGAGAATGTGCAGGTTCAGTCCCTGGGTTGGGAAGATCCTCTGGAGAAGGAAATGGCACTCTAGTATTCTTGCCTGGGAAATCCCATGGACAGTAGAGCCTGGTGGGCTACAATCAATTGGTTGCAAGAGAGTCTGAGATGACTAGAAACTAAACAAAACAATTTTGAGTTGTCTGGAAGAGAGTGATGTAGATGCTTTAATTTAATATTTGGATATATGAATTTGGAGTTGAGTGGAGAAATCAATATTATGTTTAAAATGCAGGATTCAACAGCGTAAAAATGATCTATAAATCCCTTTGAATGGATGGGATAACTCATGGAAATATACAGATAGAAAAGAGACAAGCTGTCAGGATAAAAATATACTGCTATTTGATTTGGCTATATGGAGGTTTCCTGATGACCTTGTTGCAGTTCAGTAGAATAGTAAAGGCAAATGTTCAGATGTTCTTTTACCGGATATTAAATTTGAATCTAAAATTTGACTTTTGAATATTTTGTTAGAAAAATTTAAGGGTATTTTTAGAGGTAAATGGGGGACTTTAAATGATTTCCTAAACTAACACAACATTGTAAATTAATTAACTACACTTCAATAAATTTTGTTTTTAAAATGTTTTCCAAAATTTTCAGACTGATGCTAATATTTTCAGAAAGGTTGAATATCTGAACACAGAATTTTACTATAAGCAGAGGGAAAATGAGGAGTTTCCTGGAAGGGGGAGAAGAGACCAATGGAGCAGGATTCAGCTGTTTGTCATCACAATTATTTCAGATCAGCAAGGTAAGACCACCTGGAAGACCATGAGCTACAATAGCCATTAACCCCTGAGTAATTGATATATGGAGACAGGGGCCAATATTTTAAGAACAGGCAAAGAAGCTACACTTCACTCTTAATACAGTTAGCTTTTGAGTGCATATGGAATAGGAGACCCTTCCTTTAATATTAAAGGGGGAGCTTTATCTTAGATCTAGAGTTTATATTGAGAATAAGAAAAGGGAGAGAAAATCATTTAGCAAGTTCTGCAACATTGTTGAGTTCATCTGAGAGAGTATGTTTTAAATCAAAAAAAGATTTAATTGACACTAATTGGCAAGTCCAAGGTTTTGACTTTTGTTTTATATAGCTTTTTAATTGTTTCACATTAGTAAGATTCATGGGATAGAAGAGAGTTTAGTATAGTTAGAAAGTTAACTATTTTCACATAAAAATAACATCATGGCAGTATTTTCACTCTGCTAGTGAGTGAGTGAGTGAGTGAAGGTCACTCATTCATGTCTGACTCTTTGCGACCCCATGGACTATACAGTCCATGGAATTCTTCAGGCCAGAATACTGGAGTGGGTAGACTTTCCCTTCTCCAGGGGATCTTCCTGACCCAGGGATAGAACCCAGGTCTCTCGCATTGCAAGAGGATTCTTTATTAGCTAGGCCACAATGGAAGCCCAAGAATACTGGGGTGGGTAGCCTATCACTTCGCCAGCAAGTCTTCCCAACCCAAGAATCGAATCAGGGTCTCCTGCATTACAGGCGGATTCTTTACCAACTGAGCTATCAGGGAAGCCCCTGCTAAACTCTCTTTAATTCTGGTTCATTTGCTTTTATATATGTATTTATCAGATTATCAAGAATCAATATGTCTCGTTTAAATTTACTCACATTTGTAATTTGGACAATTTTGATTTACATCATTCCTTAAATGGAGAGAAGTTGGCCACCATTTTCTGTTAAAACAATCAAATACATAATATTTTTGGTAAGTAACTATGCTATTTATCATAAACCAATCTCTTCTCCCTCACCTTAAATAATTCTGCTTCTTTAACCTTTCTACTGGCACTTTAAAAACCTTCATTCATGTGGTATCCCCACCACATTCTTAAATATTTCTTATGAAAATGTTCAACCCTGATGAAAATCTAGTAAAAATCTAATCAGAATACAGAGATTTTATAAGAATGATAAATTTCAATTCAAACCTTTAAGCTAGTTTAATTGATTTTTAATCTTATTTTATTTAAAAGGAAGCAAAACTAACTTACCAAGTATGTTTATCTTGTCTTGGAAGCAGAATATTCAATATCCATTGTTTTTGGCTGGTTATTCTTCAGAGATGGTATAGGCTCACAAAAAAAGCAGTAATTCTTTTTCCTTTTTTTTTTTTTGTTTTTTTAGGAATGCTACTTTTAATTTGTATTTGTGCTTATTTGAAAGTAGATTTTATGAAATTTGTTTGACTTCCCCTCATGACTTCTATAATTCTTTATTTAAATCTGTGGGTATTAACTTCAAGTTGTTTAAATCTATGGATTCAACATCTGTATCCATGAATTTTTTGACTCCTTTGTTGATTTTGTTTCTTCTTTGTATCTATAGATTCAACATCATTAACTTCTACATTCTTATTTGAATATTCTTTTTGAATCTTTCTGGGGGTCTTTCGTTGAACCGCCAAGCCCTTCTAATGTTTTTCCTTATTTTTTTTAAATGAAGCTTTTCTGAGTCCATCTTTTGAATTCTTCTTTCCCCAACTTTACAAATTATGTCATTAATTCTTTGGATACCACTTCCACTCATAGATGCAGTTTCAGACTACTAAAATTGTTTCATCAAATATGCTTTTGAATTATCATCCAAGGCCTACTTTCCCTTTTTGGCATCTTTCTTGGCATCCTTCTTGGCATCCTTCTTGGCGTCCTTCTTGGCGTCCTTCTTGGCTGCATCCTTTGGTTCACTTTCTGCCTCACCAGGCTTCTTCTCATCTTTCTTTTCTTTTTTACTATCCTTCTTCTTTGAATCTTTTTTGTCCTTTGATGCATCACCTTTCTCACCTGCTTTCTTTGGATCTTTTTTCCCTTCCTTATCCTTCTTTGAATCTTTCTTTTCACCTTCTGATTCTGTAGCAGACTCCTTGCCCTTCTTTGAACCTTTCTTACCTTTATCTTTTTAATCTTTCTTTGCATCTCCTTTTTCACCTTCTGATTCTGTTGCAGACTCCTTGCCCTTCTTTGAACCTTTCTTACCTTTATCTTTTTTATCTTTCTTTGCATCTCCTTTTTCACCTTCTGATTCTGTTGCAGACTCCTTGCCCTTCTTTGAACCTTTCTTACCTTTATCTTTTTTGGAATCTTTCTTTGCATCTCCTTTTTCACCTTCTGATTCTGTTGCAGACTCCTTGCCCTTCTTTGAACCTTTCTTACCTTTATCTTTTTTGGAATCTTTCTTTGCATCTCCTTTTTCACCTTCTG
Source organism: Neotragus moschatus (assembly GCA_006410615.1). Taxonomy (NCBI): domain Eukaryota; kingdom Metazoa; phylum Chordata; class Mammalia; order Artiodactyla; family Bovidae; genus Neotragus; species Neotragus moschatus. The sequence goes on along the minus strand of SJYA01001230.1, from coordinate 183,189 downwards.
ATTCTGTAGCAGACTCCTTGCCCTTCTTTGAATCTTTCTTATCTTTTTTGGAATCTTTCTTTGCATCTCCTTTTTCACCTCCTGAATCTGAAGGAGGCTCCTTGTCCTTCTTTGAGCCCTTCCTATCTTTTTTAGCACCTTTCTCTCCACCTGCTTTTTCATCTTCAGATTCTGTCGCTGATTCCTTGCCCTTCTTTGAATCTTTTCTCTCTTTTTTTAAATCTTTCTTTTCATCTGGTTTCTCTTCTTTAGCTTCTGAAAGTTTCCTGGATTTTTCCGTTGAAACTGTGGACTCTGCTTCTGAATCTGATTTACCCTTGTCTTCTTTACTTTTCTTAACCATTGAAGGTGAAGGTTTAGCTGCCTTTTTAGCATCCTCTTTGGAGGGAGGAGTTGTTTTCTGGGGATGCTGACTCCTGGCAGCTAAATAAACAGATGGTCTCTCAGAAATTCTCATTAAAGAACGGTGCATCCATAAAGGTCGTTTACGATCTCCCCTTAACTTCTCTGCATCATAGTTCTGAAATATTGGTTAGAATAATGATGAACAACTTGTGTGTGAATTATACAGCCTTTTTTTTTTTTTTTTTTACCAGATATTGAATGCATTCAACTTTGACTATGGAAAGATTTTAGATTTTGATAAATAGAGGATAAATGGTAGTTTACATAGTTTATTGTGCTTTTTTAAAAAATTTGTTCCTTGTTGTACTAAAGGACAGCCATACCTCATTTTAGGGCTAATTTTAATTTAGAAGACCTTCATAATTCCCTCAAGATTTATGTTAAAATTCTCAGAAACCTCCACTTTCTAATGACATATCATAAGCTCTTTTCACAATCATGAGAGACTTTTCTTTTTTTAACTCTGTGTTCTTGAAGCTTGTTGGAATATCTTACCCACTTTCCATTTCTATGCTCACTTGGGAACTAATTATTCTCTAATATCTAAGAGTTTCATGTTCAAGCATATCTTGGTCTCTATTGTCATGTTCAAGGTCTCTGGAAGTTTGAATGCTACCTGTGGTTAAAATTAAAAGCCTGGTACTCTTCTCCTTGACAAGATATAATTTGAACATCAGCTAAGAACCTGCAATGATGAAAGCAATAACCTTTCATTGACAACTAGTTTCTGCAGAATGGTGTATTGTTTTCAACTCCTAGTCAAATATTTTTAAAAACTTAATTGCAAAAATAACAAATTTTGTAAAGAATGATAATGAATGATAAAACAAACAAGAAAGAAGAAAAAGAAGAACATGAATAAAACAGAAGAAATTGGGTTACATCAACAAGAGTTGAAGATACATCATTTGATGAAAACTTTTCTTGAAATTTTTCATATTCCATGATGATCTCAGAAACACTGGGAAATATTAATCTTCTAATGCTCAGAATTCTGAATTATGTATTTCTGGAAATGAGAAAGCATTGAAACTTTCTCAGTGTATGATGTAACTCCATGATTCTAATGAGAGGATATCTCCAGCTGAGGAATATTTTCTGAATGTTCATACTAACTGTAACATTAGGCTATCCAGATTTCTGTTTCTTTGATACATATTTTCTGTAATGTGGTATTGCTAAACTAATATTTGATGAAAAATATGAGAATAATTTTTATACAGTAAAATGCAAAGAAAATATATCTACTTTCTCCAAGTAGTAGAATTGAATTACCTTTAATTGTACTATTCATGGACTTCCCAAGTGATACTTAGTGGTAAATAAGCTGCCTCCTAATTTAAGAGGCATAAGAGATGGGGGTTAGATCCCTGGATTGGGAATATCCCCTGGAGAAGGGCATGGAAGTCCACTCCAGTATTCTTGCCTGGAGAATCTCAGGGACAGAGGAGTCCAGTGGGCTACGTCCATAAGGTTGCAAAGAGTTAGACAAAATTGAAGCGACTTAACACACATGTATGGTCCAATATGCTAGTTAGAAGCATCATGTGAACTGAATCCAATTGAACTGTAAGATCCAATTACTCAGTTACACTAGTCTCATTTCAAGTGTTCAGTAGCAATATTGGAATTAGAATGTAAAGATATAAAATACTTCCATCATCACAGAAATCCCATTGGTCAGCACTGATCTATAACATATATAAAATATTCATGATTTTAAGATTATTATGAGTAACATTATATAACTTTCTCAATACTCACAGGACTTATATTTTCTTGTATTTGGGAAGGTTTTGATCTCCTTTTTTTTCCTGGTCTTGGTGGCTTGGGAAATACCAGGGCAAAGTGTTGCTGATTCCATGATTTTTTGCTTAATTCACTGACTGAAATAAAAAATAAGCATACATCTCAGAGTGAATAAAATTTTATCAGGTCTAAAATGGCAGTAAGGTTATTATATGTAAATGAATAAATAAATGATTCAAATTATGGTTTCATGCATTTGGTAATATTTGAAATTTTTTATTATTAATATAAGTAAATTAAATTTGATCGTTTTTAAATTTTGACCAGCTTTATGGTTAGCTACATAGTCACTGTGAAACTAATATAGTCTGTAATGTAAATAGAAAGAAGCAGTTTTACTGTTTCCTTTTAATCCTTCTATTTCTCCATTTTAGACTTTTTTTTAATACTCTTTTGGTTGGAATAAAATTCTGCTGAGAACAGATGTAGCTACTGTAGCTTCCAACGGACTTAGCACATTTCTTGTTTAAAATAATCAGTAAATATACAATTGAGTCTAAGATATTCTTAATTATTAATCATTTTCTAAGCTACAATTGTAAATGTTATACGCCCAAGAACTGCACTATTATAAGTGATACACTAATGAACAAAATTGATAAGGAGTACCTATAGAATTATGATTATGATGGTTGAGTTACATAGAAACTATAATAAAAACAGTTAAAAACATTAAGGTTACCAATAAGACCAGTGAAAGAGATATGTTCACTCAATTTAAATATGTACAAAACATGCTATATATGAGACTTGTCACTCTAAAGACAGAATCAGGATCAGTGAGAAAATATGCAAAATGAAAGATGTGTTAAGTTCAATATATGAGTGAAAATTGATTACTTGATATCAGAGAAGGAGAAGGGAATGGCAACCCACTCCAGTGTCCTTGCTTGGAAAATCTCATGGACAGAGGAGTCTGGTGGGCTGCATAGGGTCACAAAGAGTCAGGCACGACTAAGCAACTAACACTTACTTACCCTTCAACATCAGATTGATTTGCCTTGTCAAGTAATGAATTCTTTGTCAGTTATAAGTCTGGTACAGAGGATCAGGAATGTAGCAGAAGACATTTCTGACACAGAGGAGAAGTTGTTTATCCATTTTTTGCACTGCTTTTCATGTACAATTTTCTGATTGTTTTGAGTTCTAACATGTAAATATGTCCTTATTAAACATATTTACTTAATTTTAAACATATTTACTTAATTTTCTTTGAATTAAAGACAAAATATCTTTAGAAGATATTTACTGAACCCATCATAAAAGTGCTTGAAAAATTAAAAGTCGATTTTTAATAATGCTCCATAACAGCTGTTGTGGTATCACTTATCCCTAAAATTACTTACACGTTTTTTTAAATGAACTTTTTCTTACCTGGAATGTAATTATCATATGCTCCAAAGTTTATTTTTTGGCTATTAAAATAAGAGGGAAAAGTTTTAATGAATTTATATAAAATCACTCTATTTAATGATCATTATTACACATAAACACTTGCCACTGCAAGCTAGAGAAATATTTTTTATTCTTAAATCTGTTTATTATGTAAGATTACTTCAACACAGAAAAATGAAGAGCAGTAAATACGTGTTTTTAGCACAAACTTCAACATAATTAAAATAAGGTGGGTAAAGGTTTTTCAGAAAAAACTCAATTGACATATCTTAAATATTGACATTTATGATTTATTTTTAATGTGAAACCATGAGTGAAATTTTCCCCACTTTGTGTTCCAAAGACTTAAGATTGAACTGTAAGACACTGTAAGAATCATAAGATATAGTCTTAAAAAGACCATGCCTAGGTAAGGCCCGGAGAAGGCACCCCACTCCAGTACTCTTGCCTGGAAAATCCCATGGAGGGAGAAGCCTGGTAGGCTGCAGTCCATGGGGTCGCTAAGAGTCGGACACGACTGAGCGACTTCACTTTCACGTTTTACTTTCATGCATTGGAGAAGGAAATGGCAACTCACTCCAGCGTCCTTGCCTGGAGAATCCCAGGGACGGGGGAGCCTGGTGGGCTGCCGTCTATGGGGTCGCAAAGAGTCGGACACCACTGAAGCGACTTAGCAGCAGCAGCAGCAGGTAAGGCCAGATCCTCAAAATAATCTCAAAATTTAACCGAATCTAAATTAATAAATGGCAAACATCTTTTTCCATGAGATGTGTGTGTGTGTGTTGGTCGGTGGTTACCACAATTATTGATATGGATTTTTATGTTTTCAAGATAAATAAAACGTGTTATAGTTTCTAATTGTCTTAGCAGTATAAACATGTTTATGCTGACAAAGAAACATTTTACATCTAATTCTTATTTATTTTAACTAAGGCACATAATAAGATCTGTTAAAGGAATATATTTATACATTAGCCCATTATATTATAAAAATAAAGTCACTGATGATCATGAGTTTCAGTTTTACACACACACACACACACACACACACATACACCTAAAAACACACATGCCCACAAAGCATTTTACTTTTTTGACATTGCATAAATACTGCTAATAAAATATAGTAAAAAAAAAACAAAAAACAAAGTATCTTGGTAGCTTCATTACAATTTTAGCTCCCAGCAAAAAAACCTGGCACACGTTTGCCACTCTACAAAAATTTGAATGAATTAATTGAATAAAATTTAAGATGTATTGACTATTAAGTTATCTGACCTAGTATTTCTTGACTGGGGATGTGTATTAAAATTACTTGTTCTACTGTATCTAAATTTCTAGGCTTAGATCTAGCCAATGTACACTTATACACTGGTGAAATTTTGTTTTATTTTCAACCACGGTTATAAACTTTTTTTTCCTAAGTGTTCTGAAATAGGGAACACGTTATTACATATGAAATTTTAAAGTGGTACTTAAGCATGGTCCATGAAATTGTATGCAATCTCTGAGGAATATTCTTTGATCATAAAGAAATTGAATTAAAAATCAATAACAAAATTACAGTTGACCCTTGAACAAGGATTTGAACTCATCAGTTCAGTTGCTCAGTCGTGTCCAAATCTTTGCGACCCCACTGACTCCAACACACCAGGCTTCTCAGTCCATCACCAATTCCCAGCTTGCTCAAACTCATGTCCATTTAGTCAGTGATGCCATCCAACCATCTCATCCTCTGTTATCTACTTATCCTCCTGCCTTCAGTCTTTCCCAGCATCAAGGTCTTTTCTAATGAGTCCCATCTTCTCTCAGGTGGCCAAAGTATTGGAACTTCAGTTTCAGCATCAGGCCTTCCACTGAATATTCAGGACTGATTTCCTTTAGGATGGACTGGGTTGATCTCCTTGCACTCCAAAGGACTCTGAAATGTTTTCCAATAACACAATTCAAAAGAATCAATTCTTCTTCAGCTCTCAGCCTTCTTTATGGTCCAACTCTCATATCCATACATGACTACTGGCTAGACGGACCTTACTGGCAAAGTAATGTCTCTGCTTGTTAATATGCTGTCTAGGTTGGAAATAGGTTTTCTTTCAAGGAGCAAGTGTCCTTTAATTTCATGGCTGCAGTCACCATCTGCAGATTTTTGGAGCCCAAGAAAAAAAGTCTGTCCCTGTTTCCATTGTTTCCTCATCTATTTGACATGAAGTGATGGGACTGGGTGCCATGATCTTTGTTTCTTGAACGTTGAATTGTAAGCCAACTTTTTCACTCTCCTCTTTCACTTTCATCAAGAGGCTCTTTAGTTCCTCTTTGCTTTCTACCATAAGGGTGATGTCATCTGTGTATTTGAGGTTACTAATATTTCTCCCAATAATCTTGATTCCAGCTTGGGCTTCCTCCAGCCCAGAATTTCACATGGTGTACTCTGTATATAAGTTAAATAAGCAGGGTGACAACATACAGCCTTGACGTACTCCTTTCCCAGTGTGGAACCAGTCTTGTTGTTCAGTGTCAAGTTCTAACTGTTGCTTCTTGACCTGCATACAGCTTTCACATGAGGCAGGTAAGGTGGTCTGGTATTCCTGTCTCTTGAAGAATTTCCCACAGTTTGCTGTGATCCACACAGTTAAAAGCTTTAGTGTAGTCAATGAAGCAGAAATAGATGTATTTCTGCAATTATCTTGCCTTTTCTATAATCCAACAGATGTTGGCAATTTAATATGTGCTTCCTCTGTCTTTTCTAATCCAGCTTGAACATCTGGAAGTTCATGATTCATGTACTGTTGAAGTCTGGCTTGGAGAATTTTGAGCATTACTTTGCTAGCATGTGAGATGGATGCAATTGTGCAATAGTTTGAACAGTCTTTGGCATTGCCTTTCTTTGGAGCTGGAGTGAAAACTGACATTTTCCAGTCCTGTGGCCACTGCTGAGTTTTCCAAATTTGCTGGCATATTGAGTGCAGCACTTTCACCATATCAGGATTTGAAATAACTCAGCTGGAATTCCATTACTTCCACTAACTTTGTTCATAGTGATGCGTCCTAAATCCCACTTGACTTTGCACTCCAGGATGTCTGACTCTTGATGAGTGATCACACCATCATTGTTATCTGGGTCATTAAGATCTTTTTTGTGTAGTTCCTCTTTGTATTCTTACCACTTCTTAATATTTTCTGCTTCTGTTAGGTCCATACTGTTTCTGTCTTTTATTGTGCCCATCTTTGCATGAAACGTTCCCTTGGTGTGTCTAATTTTTGAAGAGATCTCTAGTCTTTCCCATTCTATTGTTTTCCTCTATTTCTTTGTACTGATCACTGAGAAAGGCTTTCTTATTTCTCCTTGCTATTCTTTGGAATTCTGCATTCAGATGGTATATTTTTGCTTTTGTCCTTTGCCTTTTGCTTCTCTTCTTTTCTTAGCTATTTGTAAGGCCTCCTCAGACAACCATTTTGAATTTTTCCATTTCTTTTCTTGGGGATGGACTTGATCACTGCTTCCTGTACTTTTAGAATTTGAAGAAAGTATTCACATAATTATTTGATACTTACAGGGGAACTTAATTGATATTTGTAGAACATTCCATCATAAACAGAAGAATTCATTTTTTTTCAAATGTTCATGGAACATTCCTCAAGACTGATCATATTCTGGGTGTCAAAATGAGCCTTGGTTAATTTAAGAAAGTTGAAATCATATCAAGCATATTTTCTGAACACAAGACTATGACATTAGTAATCAATTAAAAAAAAAGCCTAAAAAAGTAAACATGTAGAGACTAAAAAAACTTCTTCTAAACAATCAATTGATCATTGAAGAAATCAAAGAGGAAATTAAAAAATACCTAGAGATAAATGACAATGAGGGTATCACAATTCAAAACCTATGAGACAGAGAAAAAGCAGTTCTCAGAGGAAAGTTTATAGCAATACAATCTTACATGAGGCAGCAAGAAATATCTCTAATAAGCAACCTAACCTTACCCTAAAGTAACTAAAGAAGTAACTAAACCCAAAATTAGTAGGACAGAAATCATAAAGATAACAGCATAAATAAGTGAAATAGAGATGAAAATACAATAGAAAACATTAATGAAGCCAAAAGCTGGTTCTTTGAAAAGATAAACAAAATTGATAAACTGTTAGTGAGACTCATCAAGAGAAAAAGGAAGAGGGCCCCAATTAATAAAGTAGCAAATGAAAAAGAAGTTAGAACTGACATTAAAGAAATATACAATATCATAATAGATTACTCACGGCATTATATGCCAATAAAATGGACAATCTAGAAGAAATGGACAAATTCTTAGACAATTACAGTCTCCCAAGACTGAACTAGGAAGAAATAGAAAATATGAACAAACCAATCACAAGTACTGAAATTCCTAACAAAGAAAAGTCCAGGACCAGATGGTTTCACAGGCAAAGTCTCTTAAATATTTAGAGAAGAGTTGGTGCAGTGTCATTTCCTTCTTCAGGGGGTCTTTCTGACCCAGGGACTGAACCCATATCACCTGCATTGGCAGGTGGATTCTTTGCCACTGAGTCACCAGGGAAGCCATCTTTCTGAAACTATTCCAAAACAAAATACAGAGAAAGGAACATTCCAAAGTTCATTCACTGAGGCCACCATCACCATGATGCTAAAACCAAAGACACTACAAAAAATAGAAAATTACAGGCTAATAAACTGATGACTATAGATGCAAAAATTCTCAACAAAATACTAGCAAATGAAATCCCTTCAGTACATTAAAGGGTCATCAGTTCAGTTCAGTTGTTACTCAGTCGTATCTGACTCTTTGAGACCCCATGAACTGCAGCAAGCCAGGCCTCCCTGTCCATCACCACCTCCCGGAGTTCACTCAAACTCACGTCCATTGAGTCAGTGTTGCCATCCAGTCATCTCATCCTCTGTCATCCCCTTCTCCTCCTGTCCCCAATCCCTCCCAGCATCAGAATCTTTTCCAATGAATCAACTCTTCACATGAGGTGGCCAAAGTACTGGAGTTTCAGCTTTAGCATCATTCCTTCCAAAGAAATCCCAGGGCTGATCTCCTTTAGAATGGACTGGTTGGATCTCCTTGCAGTCCAAGGGACTCTCAAGAGTCTTCTCCAACACCACAGTTCAAAAGTATCAATTCTTCAGTGCCCAGGTTTCTTCACAGCCCAACTCTCACATTCATACGTGACCACAGGAAAAAACCATAGCCTTGACTAGATGGACCTTTGTTAGCAAAGTAATGTCTCTGCTTAAAGGATCATACACCACTATTAAGTGGGATTTATCCCAAGAATACAAGCAGTTTTCTATAACCACAAGTCAATTAGTGTGTTATACCACAATAACACATTGAAGACTAAAAACCATATGATCATCTCAATAGATGATTAAAAGCTTTTGACCAAGTTCAACAAGCACTAATGATAAAAACTCTCCAGAAAGTGGGCAAAGAGGGCACATGCCTCAACATAATAAAAGCTACATATTTCAAAACTACAGTTAACATCATACTCAATGTTGAAAAGCTTGAAAGCATTTCCTTTAATCTGTGGTGAAATATCAGGAATATACAATGGAGAAGACATAGTCTTTTCAATAAATGATTCTGGAGAACTGGACTGCTACATGTAAAAAAATGAAATTAAAACATCTGATCACACCATACACAAGAAAAACTCCGAGTGGATTAAAGACCTAAATCTGAGACTGGATACTATTAAACTCAGAAAAAAACATAAGTGCACAGTATATTACAATGCCTTTTGGCATAAATTGCAGCAATATATTTTTGACCCATCTCCTAGAATAATGAAAATAAAAATAAACAAATGTTACTTAATTATGCTCAAATATTTTTCACAGCAAAAGAAACTATAAACAAACAAAAAAAAGAAAATCCACAGAATGGAAGAAAATATTTGCAAACAATGTCTCCAAGAAGGGATTAATCTCCAAAATTTACAAACAGCAGACTCAGCTCAATGCCAAAAGAATGAATAACCCAATCAAAAAGTGAGCAGAAGACCTAAATAGACATTTCTCTAAAGGAGACATAGAGATGTCCAAAAGACACGTGGAAAGATGCTCAGCTTCACTAATTATTAGAGAAATGCAAGTGATAACTACAATGAGATCACCTCATAGCAGTCAGAATGGCCATCATCTACAAGTCTACAAACAATAAATGCTGGAGAGAATGTGGCAAAAAGGGAATCCACCTACACTGTTGGTGGGAATGTAAATTGGTATGGCCAATATGGAGAACAGTATGAAGGTTCCTGAAAAAAAAACTAAAAATAAAGCTATTATATGATTCAACAATCCCACTCCTGGGCATATATCTGAAGGAAAATATGGTTGCAAAGTGTACATGCACCCCATTGTTTATTGCAGCATTGTTTACAATAAGCAAGACATGGAAGCAGCCTAAATGTCGATTGATGAAGGAATGGATAAAAAAGATATGGTACACATATACAATGGAATATTAGTCATTAAAAAGAATGAAATAATCCTATTTGTTAGCAACATGGATGGATCTGGAAATTATATTAAGTATGTTAGATAATAATAAACATCATAATCACTTATATGTGGAATCTTAATAAAAATATACAAATGAACTTATTTACAAAGCAGAAAGGAACTCACAGACTTAAAAACAAACTTTATGGTTACCAAAGTGGAAAAGTAGGGGGATGAATAAATTGGGTTCCTGCGTTGCCATATACCTACTACTGTATTTAAAAGTAGATAACCAACAGGGGCCTACAGTATAGCACAAGAAAACTTGATCAATATTCTGAAATAACCTCATGGGAAAAGTATTTGAAAAAGAGTTTATCCATGTATATGTATAACTGAGTTACTTTGTTGTACACCTGAAACCTGCAAATCAGCTATATTCCAAAATAAAATGATAATTATAAAAAATTAGAGCAAATATAAAAGTCCACTGTCTGCTTTTTGAAAAGATTATTAAAATGTATTGACTTTTAAAAAGACTGATTAGAAAAAGAGAGAGAATACACAGATTTCCAGTATCAGGACAGATGAAGGTTTTATACTTATATATATTTTAAAGGATAATGAGCTATATCAGTAATAATTTAATTGCAGTAAATAGGACAGCTTAAGTGAAATAGATGAGCTCTTTGTAAAATTTTTTTTATTTACCAATAAGTGTGTTAGTCTTTCAGCCGTGTCCAACACTTTGTGACCCCATGGACTGTACCCACCAGGCTTCTCTATACATAAAATTTTCCAGGCAAGGATACTGGAGTGGGTTGCCTTCTCCAGGGTTGTTTATCAGTACTGACACTCAATGAAACAATAAAATGGTTAATAGTCCAATAACTATTAAATAAATTTCATCTATTATTTTAAAGCTTCCCAGAAAGCAAAGCACAGGCTTATAGCATTTTATTGATAAATCAAATTTAAAACTTAAGGAAAAAATATTAACTCTACACAATTTTTTAAGAAACAAGAAGGAGCAGAGGTTTATACCCTTCTTGAGACTAATATAAAGAATACTGTCATCAAAATGTCTCAAGAACATTACTAGAAATGTATATTATAGACTAATACTATGCATACTATAGACTATACTATAATAATACAATAGACTATGCATTATTACAGACACAAATTCGTTAATGACTTCTTAATTATTCTTGCTGAACAATATGTAATATACATAAAGTCTAATACATCATGATCACTGAGGTTTACTCTCTGAAATGTAAATGTGTTAGTTTAAGGTATATGAATTAATCAGTGTAATTACTTCAAAAAATATAAGAAAATCCTCGATCATATCAAAATATTTAGAAGTTTTGAAAAAAAAGTAGCATTCATTCATGATTAAAGAGTCTGAGAAAGTGAAAAATAGAACACATCTCCCTCAAATTGATAAAATGAGTCTAGACAATATTTATTATTAAAATTAAATTAATGATGGAATATTGACTGTCTTTCCTCTAAAATCTGTAAACAAGTTATGGATATTCACTTCATTCTTGCATTGTAACCTAGACCCTGTTTTGTTCTATAAGGCACTAAAAGCATTAAGATTAGACAGGAAGCAAAATGGTCTTTATTCACAGAGCGCATGACTGAGTAAATACTATATTGAATGACAGCTAAAAAATAATTACTTAAAGATATTTAGTGAATGTAATAAGATAATATGATAT
>SJYA01001230.1:123610-171201 GCA_006410615.1 Neotragus moschatus | reverse complement strand
TATAATAAGATCATATAATATAAGCTCTAATTATACAAATTAATTATATTTTTATAATTATAAAAGAATTTACATTTAAAGAAACAATAGAATATAACTTGTAATAAATTATTTTAAAACAATTTTATTGAAATATATGAGACCTATGTAAAGAAACCAAAAAAAAAAAAAAATCCTCTGGGACATGAAAGATGAAAAGGAAAAAAATTATACATGTAAAAATGTATATTTCTCTGATTAGAAATAAAAGAATTTTTTTTCTCTGATTAGAAATAAAAGAATACTTTGAACCCACTAGAATATCTAAAGTTTAAGGATTAATGATGCCAGTCATCAGCTCCAATATAGAGCATCTGGCATGTTCTTCATCAATGATGGATATACAAATAGTACTATCAATTTTGAATGTAATTTGGTATTTTAAAATAAAGTTAAGCATACACATGTTTTATGGTTCAGTATTTTCACTAGTAGCTTACCCAAGAGAATTCTACCAAAAACTTGGGGTAAATATTTATAGCAGCTTAATTCATAAGAACCCAAAACTGAAGTTACCTTATAGTAATCAAAAACTAAAGCAATCAATTGGGGAATGGGTAAACTAAATACAGTATATCCATGTAATGGAATACTACTCAGCAATGTAGAGGAATGAATTACTAGTGTATGCAACATGGCAACACGAATGATTCAAAAAAATGCTATACTGAAAGAAAAAAAAAATTCCAGAAGCCAAAAATTAAAGCATATATATGTTATGATTTAATTTGTATGATTTTCAGGAATAGGAAAGATTTTCATTGGTAACTTAGCAGCCATTTATGAAGAGGGGAGGAATGGACTGAGTATAAACTGGCAAAATGTAACTTAATGATATGGTTGAAATTCCTGTTTCTTAAGGTTGGCTAGGTTAGGGTTAATGACAATTCAATGCATTTAATTTTGTGTCTACTGAAGAGAATTTGTAGGACACCAAAATAGCGATGATCCAAATATCATAGTTCTCACTCACTATGTAAATTTACACACATCATAAGCAGTTAAGTCAGTTTACTATTTTAGGACTCGATAGTTCCCCTAAGTCTGGTTCTGCTAGTAATCGAATCTCTCTTGCTGCCTCTCTGTAACAGTCAAGAAATTTTTTTATACCAGGATGTATTCAGATTGAATTTTTGAAGTTTCTTATGAAGAAAAAAAAAAAAACTGCCAGTATATGTTTTAATAGGTTTTATTTAGAAACCATTTTTATGTGAATATAAATTTATTTCTATCCTTCTTTAAAGAAGTCCCTCAAATGTTTGGAAATGGTCTAATTTAATTACTTAAAAAGAAGAAACACGACATTTAAATCGAAAGGCTGTTATTTTGTGATACGATTAGTGTTTGAATTAAGGTCTTTGAATATATATATATATTAAGGTCTTTGGGCTTCCCTGGTGGCTCAGATGGTAAACAATCCATCTGCAATGCGGGAGATGTGAGTTTGATCTCAGGGTAGGGAAGATCTCCTGGAGGAGAGTATGGCAACCCACTCCAGTATTCTTGTCTGGAGAATCCTCATGGACAGAGAAGCCTGGTAGAGTCCTCCACAGTGTCACAAAGAGTTGGATACAAGTGAAGCAACTTAGTGCACTTGCATACGTGCACACTCACACACACACACACACACACGATGTATTATACATACATACAGAGTAACTAATATTTCATCTTAACTAAGATTAAATGGAACACAGAAGCCAGAAATCTATCTTTACTTCCAATTCACATATCTAATTGTTAGAAAAAAGTTTGATTATCTGTGAGCTTTGTTATATGAAGAATATACACATTGTCAGCATTAGGGAATATAATATGTTCAGGACTTAACAAAGGGAAGCTAGCTTTAGATTTTCCTGAATAAAATGTTGAGATCCCAAACTAGGAGACATGAGGAGATCATATTTTAAGAGAAAAATCTGTTTCTATATTACCACTGGAAATTGTACTTTATTAAATGGTTACACATTGAACTAAGTTTGTAGGATTTAGTTTTGGTCTGGAAACTTAATATAAGAACAAAATACACCTGCTTTTACTTTTTCCTTTAATAGTATCTCTGATTGGAAATAATTATAAAAATGAATAATAAATTCATAGGGTAAGGACTCTCAATAATGTGATATTGCCTCCAAATTCATTTTGTTGAAGTCTTTTTATGTTATAGTATATTCACAATCTTAAAGGTTATGTTCCATTTCCATTTACACTAATTATAAAATATTAGCTATATTCACTATGTTTTACAATATATCATTGTAGCTTATTTATACTAGTTTGTGCGACTCTTATTGCCTCCCTCTTTATTGCCCCTCCTCACTTCCCTCTCCCCACTGGTAGCTACACGTTTGTCTTCTGTATTTCTGAGTCTGTTTCTTGTTTGTTATATTCACTAGTTTGTTTTATGTTTTTAGGTTCTATGTGTGATATCATGCAGTTTTTTTCTTCCTTTAACTTATTTTACTTAACAAAACATTCTTCAAGTCCATCTATTTTGTTAGCGTAGCACAATTTCATTCTTTTTTTATGGCTGAGCCATATTCTATTTCATATATATATATGAAATACATATATGTGTGTATATACATAAATATATAAATGAGCACGAGTCAAACATGTGCTCAGTTGTGTCTGACTCTTTGCAGCCCATGAACTATAGTCCACCAGGCTTCCTTGTCTGTGGGTTTCTCCAGGCAAGAACACTGGAGTTGGTCACCATTTCCTTCTCCCTATGTATAATAATGCTGCTGCTGCTAAGTCACTTCAGTCATGTCCGACTCTGTGCGACCCCATAGAGGGCAGCCCACCAGGCTCCCTCATCCCTGGGATTCTCCAGGCAAGAACACTGAAGTGGGTTGCCATTTCCTTCTCCAATGCAGGCAAGTGAAAAGTGAAAGTGAAGTCGCTCAGTCGTGCCCAACCCTCAGCGACCCCATGGACTGCAGCTTTCTAGGCTCCTCCGTCAATGGGATTTTCCAGGCAAGAGTACTGGAGTGGGGTGCTATTGCCTTCTCCAAATGTATAATAATAACTATATATATATAGTGGCTTACCAGCTACCACCACAGTGTAAATATCTTCCTGCCAATTGAGAAGACACAAGGGACACAGGTTTGATCTCTGGATCAGGAAGATCCTTTGGAGTAGGAAATAGCAACCCACTCCAATATTCTTGCCTAGAAAATGTCATGGACAGAGGAGCCTGGCAGGCTAAAGTCCATGGGGTCACAAAGAATCAGATGTGACAGAGATGTGGCATATATGTCATCTTTATCCATTCATCTGTTGATGGATATTTACATTGCTTCCATATCTTGGTGCCTGCAGTTTCATTTGAAATGTCCGTAGACAGCCTTTATGTGTGAATGTCCCAATATATCCGGTCAACAGGTTTTGGATTTTGGGGTTCTGTCTCAATTGCATAGCAAATAAGGGCGCAGAAGTCTTAACAAAAAGTTTTCCAGGGACTGACAGGGGCCTGAGTCAATCTTGTATTTGCAGAGGTATCTCTAAATAAAGGCAAATGTCAAGAGCCACATGGGATTTTCTTGGTGAGGGATGGCTCTAAGTGCATGCTCACACACGCACACAAACACACTTGCTGATACTGACATCTAGTGGGTAAGAATACTGCTACACATCTTAAAATACACAGGACTCCCATTCCTCCCTGTATCCCCCTACTCCGTCTTCAACTCCAAAAAAGAGTTATCCCTCCTAAAATGTCAACTGTACCAAGGTTGGTAAACCCTCTTCTATATATCAAGGTGGATCTCTAGGCCAAGATAATAAGAAAGAAATTATTAATGCAATGTAAGGACAGATAAGAAAACCTTCTTCTGCAATCAATGCAAAGAAATAGAGGAAAAGAACAGAATGGGAAAGACTAGAGATCTCTTCAAAAAGATTAGAGATACAAAGGGAACATTTCATGCAAAGATGGGCTCAATAAAGGACAAAAATGGTCTGGACCTAAAAGAAGCAGAAGATATTAAGAAGAGGTGGCAAGAATATACAGAAGAACTGTACAAAAAAGATCTTCATGACCCAGATAATCACAATGGTGTGATCACTCATCTAGAGTCAGACATCCTGGAATGCGAAGTCAAATGGGCCTTAGAAAGCATCAGTACGAACAAAGCTAGTGGAGGTGATGGAATTCCAGTGGAACTGTTTCAAATCCTGAAAGATGATGCTATGAAAGTGCTGCACTCAGTATGCCAGCAAGTTTAGAAAACTCAGCAGTGGCCACAGGACTGGAAAAGGTCAGTTTTCATTCCAATCCCAAAGAAAGGCAATGCCAAAGAATGCTCAAACTACTACACAATTGCACTCATCTCACACGCTAGTAAAGTAATGCTCAAAATTCTCCAAGCCAGGCTTCAGCAATATGTGAACTGTGAACTTCCAGATGTTCAAGCTGGTTTTAGNTCCATTCATCTGTTGATGGATATTTACATTGCTTCCATATCTTGGTGCCTGCAGTTTCATTTGAAATGTCCGTAGACAGCCTTTATGTGTGAATGTCCCAATATATCCGGTCAACAGGTTTTGGATTTTGGGGTTCTGTCTCAATTGCATAGCAAATAAGGGCGCAGAAGTCTTAACAAAAAGTTTTCCAGGGACTGACAGGGGCCTGAGTCAATCTTGTATTTGCAGAGGTATCTCTAAATAAAGGCAAATGTCAAGAGCCACATGGGATTTTCTTGGTGAGGGATGGCTCTAAGTGCATGCTCACACACGCACACAAACACACTTGCTGATACTGACATCTAGTGGGTAAGAATACTGCTACACATCTTAAAATACACAGGACTCCCATTCCTCCCTGTATCCCCCTACTCCGTCTTCAACTCCAAAAAAGAGTTATCCCTCCTAAAATGTCAACTGTACCAAGGTTGGTAAACCCTCTTCTATATATCAAGGTGGATCTCTAGGCCAAGATAATAAGAAAGAAATTATTAATGCAATGTAAGGACAGATAAGAAAACCTTCTTCTGCAATCAATGCAAAGAAATAGAGGAAAAGAACAGAATGGGAAAGACTAGAGATCTCTTCAAAAAGATTAGAGATACAAAGGGAACATTTCATGCAAAGATGGGCTCAATAAAGGACAAAAATGGTCTGGACCTAAAAGAAGCAGAAGATATTAAGAAGAGGTGGCAAGAATATACAGAAGAACTGTACAAAAAAGATCTTCATGACCCAGATAATCACAATGGTGTGATCACTCATCTAGAGTCAGACATCCTGGAATGCGAAGTCAAATGGGCCTTAGAAAGCATCAGTACGAACAAAGCTAGTGGAGGTGATGGAATTCCAGTGGAACTGTTTCAAATCCTGAAAGATGATGCTATGAAAGTGCTGCACTCAGTATGCCAGCAAGTTTAGAAAACTCAGCAGTGGCCACAGGACTGGAAAAGGTCAGTTTTCATTCCAATCCCAAAGAAAGGCAATGCCAAAGAATGCTCAAACTACTACACAATTGCACTCATCTCACACGCTAGTAAAGTAATGCTCAAAATTCTCCAAGCCAGGCTTCAGCAATATGTGAACTGTGAACTTCCAGATGTTCAAGCTGGTTTTAGAAAAGGGAAAGGAACCAGAGATCAAATTGCCAACATCCGCTGGATCATGGAAAAAGCAGGAGAGTTCCAGAAAAACATCTATTTTTGTATGTCATTGGCCAAAAATAAAGCTATTTGATTATAAATTCAACCACACTTTTATTCTATAATAGCACAAGTGTTTGGGGATTACAGTAGAAACCAACATTATAAAAATAGTCCTAAAAATAAAGTTCTTAGCCATTATGGTGAAATTCTTTGAAAACTACACAATGCTCATGATAATAATAGCATCAGTATTTTATTGCACTGAAACATTTAAAAGAAATTACAATATAATGTTATTCTGTCATGGTGTATGCCTGAGCAGAGATTACTATGAAAGAGACAGCAAGTCACCCAACATCTAAAAAGCAATCATGACAATTATAAACTTTTTACCAAAGATTGTCCTTTAAAGTAGTGATTATATTATAAAGAGGTAGGCACAGGGAAGCTTGTTTTATTTTCAAGATTTGTGTTTTATCTTTCCTTTAACAGTAGTGTCCAAAGAAAACCCAGTTACACTTTTCTTTATATTTCAGAGTTACATACCTTTGCCTTTATTCCATGTCTTCACAGTAAAAAAAAAATAAAAAATAAAAATCTTTAAATAATTGAAAAGTTTTATTTTTCTAGCTCATTTTAACACAAGATAATTTAAGAATAAGCTTACTATTATCATCCTAGGTCTGGATGCTGCTGCTAAGTCACTTCAGTCGTGTCCGACTCTGTGTGACCCCATAGACAGCAGCCCACCAGGCTCCCCTGTCCCTGGGATTCTCCAGGCAAAAACATTGGAATGGGCTGCCATTTCCTCCTCCAATGCATGAAAGTGAAAAGTGAAAGGGAAGTCGCTCAGTCATGTCCGACTCTTCTCGACCACATGGACTGCAGCCTACCAGGCTCCTCTGTCCTTGGGATTTTCCAGGCAAGAGTACTGGAGTGGGGTGCCATTGCCTTCTCCGAGGTCTGGATAATCTGCTTCAAATTGCAAAGTACTTTTTCACACTCAATATTTCTCAAGGAGATACATTTAGTGTTTAACTGTTCTTTATTTTGGGCTGCACCACTTACTACCAAAGTTTTTGCACCCTTGACCTATGTCCCCTAAATTTCAGTAACATTCCTTAGTCACTGTGACAAAGAATATATTCCCATAAATTTCCAAATGGCCTCTAAGGAGATAATAGTTCTCTGAATATCAGTCATGTATTCTTTCATTTTATATGATCCAAAATACAATATAATAAAAAATGAAGAATCACATTAAAAAAGAATTATCCATTGTCATATATATATTCTACTTAAGTGAATGAACTAGTTAAAGCTTGGATCAAAAGAACTTATGATGCTGCTTGAGAACATAAGTGTCTACTAAACACATGCTCTCTGTCAGTGGAATAAAATAATACAGCAAACATTTCTTTACACTGAAGAGAATAAATGTAAAGTTAACTAGAGCATTTCAGTTATTTTAAAAGATAAAATTTGACAAGAGGACTTACAATCTTGGTACAGACATTTCCCCCACCTATGATTTTCCAGGACTTAAGCATTGTGAGTTCAAATTAGTGATGCTGAGTGGTGACATCATAAAGACCCAAGAACCCTGAGAGTTACAAGAAAAGAAAAAAAAAAAAAAAGAGGAGCCACTTTTGCTTGCATTTTATGTTTTCTACTACTCAGTCTAATATTGGTGTTTATTTTCATAAACATTTACTGAATAAATGGTTTTAAAATAACCAATTGATTTACATCTTAATAAAAATTGTTGCAGTTTTTCATATAGGCTTAATTTATTGGATGGCATGACAAAAGTATGACTCTAAGCATCTATCTGTTAAGCTTGGTTGTAATCCTAACTTCCCTGACATTCATGTGTCTTTTGCTAAATCCTTTACATGACCTTGCATTGCCTTTTACTTTTGTAACCTTTTTGGTTGCTCATGGATACAAATTTTTAAAGAAGAGTTGCATTCATGCTTAGTCACTCAGTCATGTCAGACTCTTTGCAACCCTATGGACTACAGTCCATAAGGCCTCTCAGTCCATGCGGATTCTCCAGGCAAGAATGTTGGAGTGGGTTGCCGTCCCCTCCTCTAATGGATCTTCCCAACCTAGGGATCAAACCCAGGTCTTCCATCTTGCAGGAAGCTTCTTTACTGTCTGAGCCACCCGGGAAGCCTTAAATAAATCTAGGTGCTTATTAATATTATCAACTTATTGATAGAGCTGAGTTAGAAAATTTTAATTCTACCTACCAGTCCATCCAACTAATATATATGAATAAAAATAATATATAGAATAGTATTTGCATATGTTGCCATTATTTAGCTCCTTAGGGAATTTCAGCTGACTCTTTCCCCCCCTAAATTATATATATATAATTTTTTGAATCAATAATAAAATTGTCGTTTTAATTTCTGCTCTACAAGAAAGTAATTCATGTTCTTTTGCATTATGGATTATCACAGGATATTGGATACAGTTTCCTAGTGCTATACAGTTAGGACCTTATTGTTTTATCCTCCATATACATAATAATTTGCATCTGCTAATTGCAAACTCCCAATCCTTCCCTACCTAACTCCTCACTCCTTTGGTGATGACAAGTCTGTTCTCCATCTCTGTAAATCTGTTTATGTTTCATAGATATGTTCATTTCTGGTATATTTTAGATTCCATATATAAGTGATATCATATAGTATTTATCTTTCTCTTTCTGACTCATTTTGCTAAGTATGATAAACTCTAGATTCATCCATGTTACTGCAGATGGCATTATTTTATTCCTTTATGGCTGAGTTATATTCCATTGTGTGTGTGTGTGTGTGTGTGTGTGACTTCTTTATCCATTATCTGTTGATGGACATTTAGGTTGCTTCTATGCTCTGGCTATGGTAAATAGTGTTGCTATGAACATAAAGATGCATGTATGTTTTTGAATTATAGTTTTTTCTGGATATAAGCTCAAGAATGGAATTGCTAGATCATATGGTAACTCCATTTGTAATTTTTTGAAGAACCTCCATATTGTTTTCCATAGTGACTGTACCAATTTACATATCCCCATCAGTATAGGAGGGTCCCCCTTAACTCCTCATTACTTTCAGCATCAGACCCTCACCCCATACACAAAAATAAACTCAAAATGTCTTAAAGACTTAAACATAAGACATGAAACCTCCTATAAGAGAACATAGGCAAAACATTCTCTGACATAAATTGTACCAATGTTTTCTTAGATCAGTCTTCCAAGGTAATAGAAATAAAAGCAAAAATAAACAAATGAAACCTAATTAAATTTAGAAGATTTTTCATAGTAAAGCAAACCATAAACAAAACGAAATGGCAGCCTATGAACTGGGAGAGTATATTTGCAAATGATGTGACTGCTAAGTGCTTAATTTTCAAAATATAACACAGCTCATATAATTCAATAACAACAACAACAACAAAAATAAATGACTCTGTTGAAAAATGGAAAGAAGACCTAAATAGACATTTATCCAAAGAAGACATGCAGCTAGCTAATAACCACATGAAAAAAAATTCATCATTGCTAATAATTACAGAAATACAAATCAAAACTACAGTGAGGTGCCACCACACACCAGCTTTAATGTTGTTGTTGAGTCACTAAGTCATGTCTGACTCTGATATATTGCATTACTATGCACTAATTCAACACTATTAATGCTTATGTTTTCCTGAAAAGTGCTTCTTTATTAAGAAAAGTATGAATTTCTAAGCCCACAGTAAGTACTTTGTAGGCTATAAAGTAATTATATTATGTATTTCTTAAATAACAAAGTAAAAAATTAAGGATAACTGGTCCTTAATAGTAACAGTTATTTCCTAAGATTTAGCAAAATGTTGCTAATAAAAATATGGCACATAGTTTTCCTCATAAAATATGTATATATAGATATATAGATATTAAGACATAAAAGTGGTTCTTAGATAAAATATGTTCTTCAAGCTTGTGATGGTTTCAGTGATTCACCTATTTATGTGCATATGCCTGTAAAGATGTATATATGTATGACTTGTATATCTATCTATCCAGAGATGGATTATCAATTTGGACATTTCCCTCTGTGTGGCAAAAAAGATTTCAGACATTAAACAATGGGACGCAAATGTAAAACTAAAATTACTAAGTGAATTCAAAGTGATTTTGTATAACAGCATGTATATTGTTATAAAAAGTGACCCTGTAATTGTGCAAGTATCAGAAGTTTTCATTCAGTTCAATTCAATCTCTCAGTCGTGTCCAGCTCTTTGCGACCCCATGAATAGTAGCACATCAGGCCTCCCTGTCCATCACCAACTCCCGGAGTTCACTCAGACTCACATCCATAGAGTCGGTGATGCCATCCAGCCATCTCATCCTCTGTCATCCCCTTCTCCTCCTGCCCCCAATCCCTCCCAACATCAGAGTCTTTTCAAATGACTCAACTCTTTGCAAGAGGTGCCCAAAGTACTGGAGTTTCAGGTTTAGCATCATTCCTTCCAAAGAACACCCAGGGCTTATCACCTTCAAAATGGACTGGTTGGATATCCTTGCAGTCCAAGAGATTCTCAAGAGTCTTCTCCAACACCACAGTTCAAAACCATCAATTATATATGATAGGCGCTCAGCCTTCTTCACAGTCCAACTCTCGCATCCATACATGACTACTGGAAAAACCGTAGCCTTGACTAGACAGACCTATGTTGGCAAAGTAATGTCTCTGCTTTTGAATATGCTATCTAGGTTGATCATAACTTTCCTTCCAAGGAGTAACTGTCTTTTAATTTCATGGCTGCAGTCACCATCTGCAGTGATTTTGGAGCCCCCAGAAAGAAAGTCTGACACTGTTTCCACTGTTTCCTCATCTATTTCCCATGAAATGGTGGGACCAGATGCCGTGATCTTTGTTTTCTGAAGGTTGAGCTTTAAGCCAACTTTTTCACTCTCGTCTTTCACTCTCATCAAGAGGATTTTTAGTTCTTCTTCACTTTCTGCCATAAGGGTGGTGTCATCTTTATATCTGAGGTGATTGATATTTCTCCCAGCAATCTTGATTCCAGCTTGTGCTTCTTCCAGCCCAACATTTCTCATGAAGTGCTCTGCATATAAGTTAAATAAACAGGGTGAAAATATATAGCTTTGATATACTCCTTTTCCAATTTGGAACCAGTCTCTTGTTCCATGTCCAGTTCAAACTTTTGCTTCCTGACCTGCATATAGGTTTCTCAAGAGGCAGGTCAGGTGGTCTGGTATTCCCATCTCTTTCAGAATTTTCCACAGTTTATTGTGATCCACACGGTCAAAGGCTTTGCATAGTCAATAAAGCAGAAATAGATGTTTTTCTGGAACTCTCTTGCTTTTTCCGTGATCCAGCGGATGTTGGCAACTTGATGTCTGGTTCCTCTGCCTTTACTAAAACCAGCTTGAACAACTGGAAGTTCATGGTTCATGTATTGCTGAAGCCTGGTTTGGAGAATTTTGAGTATTTCTTTACTAGTGTGTGAGATGAATGCAATTGTGCAAATAATTGATGTTAAAGTTTCCCAACTGACTGCAGTCAAGGCACCCTCACCAGTTGCCAGTGCCCAGGAGTTAGGTGGTCTGGACTGTGATCCATTAAAAAAAAAAAAAGGAAAGAAAATATCTTCATTACCCAGATAACTACGATGGTGTGGTCACTCACCTAGAACCAGACATCCTGGAATGTGAAGTCAAGTGGGGCTTAGGAAGCAGCACTGTGAGTAAGGCTAGTAGAGGTGATGGAATTCCAGTTGAGCTATTTCAAATCCTGAAAGATGATGCTGTGAAAGTGCCACACTCAATATGCCAGCAAATTTGGAAGACTCAGCAGTGGCCATAGGACTGGAAAAAGGCAATTTTCATTTGCATCCCAAGAACAGCATTGCCAAAGAATTTTCAAATCACTGTACAATTGCATTCATCCCACATGCTAGCAAAGTAATACTCAAAATTCTCCAAGCCAGGCTTCAACAGTGTGTGAACCATGAAATTTCAGATGTTCAAGCTGGATTTAGAAAAGGCAGAGGAACCAGAGATCAAAGTGCCAACATCCATTGGGTCATCAAAAAAGTGAGAGAGTTCCAGGAAAAAAAAATCTGCTTTATTGACTATGCCAAAGCATTTGATTGTGTGGATCACAACAAACTGTGGAAAATTCTTAAAGTAATGGGAATACCAGATGACTTGCCTCCTGAGAAATCTGTATGCAGGTCAAGAAGCAACAGTTAGAACTGGGCATGAAACAACAGACTGGATCCAAATTGGGAAAAGAGTATGTCAAGTCTGTATATTGTCACCCTGCTTATTTAACTTATATGCAGAGTGCATCATATGAATTGCCTGGCTGGCTGAAGAACAAGCTGGAATCAGGATTGCCAAGAGAAATATCAATAAGCTCAGATATACAGATGACACCACCCTTATAGCAAAAAGGAAGAAGAACTAAAGAGCCTCTTGATGAAAGTGAAAGAGGAGACTAAAAAAGTTGGCTTAAAATTCAACTTTCAGAAAACTAAGATAATGGCATCCGGTCCCATCACTTCATGGCAAATAGATGGGGAAACAGTGGAAACAGTGACAAACTTTATTTCCTTGGGCTCCAGAAACACTGCAGATGGTGACCGCAGCCATGAAATTAAGACATTTGTTCCCTGAAAGAAAAGCTATGAACAACCAAGACAGCATATTAAAAAGTAGAGACATTACTTTGCCAAAGAAGGTTCATCTAGTCAAAGCTATGGTTTTTTCAGTAGTCATGTGTGGATGTGAGAGTTAGACTATAAAGAAAGCTAAGCTTTGAATAATTGATACTTTTTTGAGATGGTTGGATGGTATCACTGACTTGATGGACATGAGTGAAGAAGCTCCAGAAGTTGATGATGGACAGGGAAACCTGGCATTCTGCAATACATGGGGTCACAAAGAGTTGGACACGACTGAACGACTGAACTGAACTGATATATTTGCAGTTTTTTCATAATTTTTGTACATATAATTTTTTGTATAATACAAGGTTTCCAGATGTCACTAGTGGTAAAGTATATACTTGTGAATGTAAGAGACCCAGGAGACTTGGGTTCGAACCTTGGATTGAGAAAACCCCTGGAAGAGGACACAGCAACCTACTCCAGTACTCTGTCAGAATAATCCCATGGACTGAGAAGCCTGCTGTGCTACAGCTCATTGGGTTGCAAAGAGCTGGACATGGCCGAAGTGACTGAGTATACATACACACACACACACACACACACACCCCAACTCTACATTTAAGAAGCAAGGATATCCAACACCCTTTGAGAAAATATCTTCTCATCGACTGTATGGATCACAGAAATTCAAGAAGTGGGCCTCACTGTAGCTCTCAAGAATTTCCTTTTTAAAGCTGAAGTCATCTCTTTATGAAGCATCAGGAGAGATCTGCCCCTTATCTAGTGCCTGGGTTAAATTAAATATTCAGTAAACATTTGTTGAATAAATTAATAAACTTGAAATTGACTATACAATTGAATAAGAAATCAAATCAGTAAGAGTCAGAGTTTCTACCCACTGTTTTCCTGGAAACACAACATGGAATTTGAAAGAGGCAGTCAGTTTGGGCTTTACCACCCCCTTGTCCAAAGGTTTACAAAGTTAAGTGTTAAACTAGTCTCGTAAAGCTGATGTTTAATAACAACATTAGATTGTTTTCAGGCATTGAAAAATTTGACATATTGAAGAAATAAAAATGTTGCTGCATAACAAGCTATTTCCAAAATGTTAATTAACTTAAATCAGTATATAATAGATCTAACCATTCTTGCCCTTGAGTTTTTGTGTGTAAATATAGACAAAATTAGTTATCTCTAAGAACTTTAGATGTTTAAAACAGTGATTTAGTGGGCCTCATTTATTCCAGTTTTTCCATGTCACATATATCTACCGGAGAAGGCAATGGCACCCCACTCCAGTACTCTTGCCTGGCAAATCCTGTGGACAGAGGAGCCTGGTAGGCTGCAGTCCATGGGGTTGCTAAGAGTCGGACACGACTGAGCGATTTCACTTTCACTTTTCACTTTCACGCATTGGAGAAGCAAATGGCAACTCGCTCCAGTGTTCTTGCCTGGAAAAAAATCCCAGGGACGGGGGAGCCTGATGGGCTGCCCTCTACTGGGTAGCACAGAGTCCGACACTACCGAAGTGACTTAGCAGCAGCAGCAGCAGCATATATCTACTCCCTTCGATTCTAGTATCAATATGCATCTTTTTATTAGGGAATGTGTCTTTTGTGTGTGTCAAAATCATCTGGAAGATCTATTAAATATTGACTGTTGGGACCCAGTGCTAAGAGTCTCTGATTTAACATTTCTCTGGTAGGGCTTGTGAATTTGCATATCTAAAAAGGTCCCAAGTGAACTAATAAGTTCACTGGTCAAGGGACCACACATTGAAAATTATTGCTTTAGGCCTGTTGCTGTAATTTGATAAATTTTTAAATAACTATTTAATCTTATAAGAAATAGATGGAGGAAACAGAGTCCTTTCAGTCCTCCCAACTATGAGATAGATGGAGGAAAGGAAAAAAAAATACATATTTTTTAATTTATGTAAAGATATGAGGTGGATGGAACTGGAGCCGATTATACAGAGTGAAGTAAGCCAGAAAGAAAAACACCAATACAGTATACTAATACATATATATGGAATTTAGAAAGATGGTAGTGTTAAACCTGTACGTGAAACAGCAAGAGAGACACAGATGTGTAGAAAAGCCTTTTGGACTCTGTGGGAGAGGGAGAGGGTGGGAGGATTTGGGAGAGTGGCATTGTAACATGTATAATATCATAAGTGAAACGAATCACCGGTCTAGGTTCGATGCAGAAGGCTTGGGACTGATGGGCAGGGATGATCCGGAGGGAGGGTGTGGGGAGGGAGCGGGGAGGGGGTGTCGGGATTGGGAG
Source organism: Neotragus moschatus (assembly GCA_006410615.1). Classification (NCBI taxonomy): domain Eukaryota; kingdom Metazoa; phylum Chordata; class Mammalia; order Artiodactyla; family Bovidae; genus Neotragus; species Neotragus moschatus. The sequence goes on along the minus strand of SJYA01001230.1, from coordinate 156,580 downwards.
CTCATGTACACTTGTGGCTGATTCATGTCAATGTATAGCAAAATGAATACAGTATTGTAAAGCAAACAAACTAAAAAATAAAAATTTAAACTTAAAAAAAAGATATATCAGTAATGACAAATAACATTGTCTTTTTAAAACTGAAAAAAAAGTTATACAGTTTTCAAGGAAGAATTCCATCCACAGTTACTACAAAATATTGGCTACTTTCCCATGCTGTATGATGTATCCCTTTAGCTTATACATTCCAGAGTTTGAACCTCTCTCTCCTCCAACCCTGTGGATAACATCTTATACTCCCCTCTGGTAACCACTAGTTTTTTTCTAATTTGTTTTAGGATTATTCTCCAAGTGTAAATACATATCAAATCCAAGTATCTTTTGTACTAATAAATGTCAAAACATTGTACTCTGAATATGGTACTCTAAAAAATCCCAGCTGCTCAGTTTCCCAGATGCGCCTCAAGTGCACTGTCTCAGTTGTGCCCTGTGTCTCCTCTGGGGAGCTGATCTCAGGCTGCGACCCTCCTGGCAGATGTCAACCATCCCAGATCACAGAAAAATGTGGTTAGCAATTTGGAGCCTGCTAACAGTTTGGTAGAAGATGCAATTTCTGGGGCCAAGATCACAGCCAGCCTCTTGTCTTCCAGCTTTGGCTGTTGCATACCTGCCTCTCTACCTCCAGTTGGGGGGAGGGGCCTGTACGCAGCCAACTAGCTCTCCTTTGGTAACTGCTCAATCCTTTGTTCTGTGCACAGGCCAGGCTGTGCATTAGAGCCTTTCCTGGGAGCATTCTCTCTCTTATTTCTCTCTGGTGATCCCACAGTTTGGGTTTGTCTTACGTTAGCTCCCTCAGATTGTCCTCATGGCATTCAGGCCCGGTCCTTCCCCTAAGCAATGATTATGCAGCCAGTGCCTCCCTGTTCAGCCCTTTCTCACTGGTGGCAGACATGAGCATCTGGGCTACATCTCTGCTGGCGGTTGCAGTTAGACGCGCTTAATCTGTGTGTGTGTGTGTGTGTGTGTGTGTGTGTTTTCTCCCCATTATGTTCTCCTCTGAGATTCCAAAACTCCCTACAGACCCGCCTGTGAGAGGGTATCCTACTGTTTGGAAACTTCTCTTTCACAACTGCCCCTTCCCCTCCCCCCCTCCCCAGGATGGGTCTCCATCCCTAACTCTTTGCCTCTCTTTTGTCTTTTATATTTTGCCCTACCTCTCTTTGGAGAGAATGAGCTGCCTTTCTGGGTGCCTGGTGTCCTCCGCCAGCATTCAGAAGTTGTTTTGTGGAAGTTGCTCACCATTCAAATGATCTTTTGATGAATTGCGGGGTAGAAACTGGTCTCTTCTTCCTATTCCTCTGCCATCTTGAGACTGCCCTCCAAGGATTAGGTTTCAAAAGCTACAAGGAGGTTAGGAGATAGGCCATACTAAGTGACAGAAAAGAAATGTCTTCATGAAGACAGAAAACTCAAGTGGATGAATCATAAGTGGAAGAATTTTATGGATGGAGGGAAGAAACCTTTAATAGGAAGGAGTAGAGCATACCTATTGGCAAATTATTTGTTCTAACTTGTATGGAAGTTATCTGAAGGACTAACACACAGCACTTGTCTTTGACCCACACACAGTCGAAAAATGCAGACAACTTTACTGTCAGCCTTCCATAGCTGCATTTCTGGCATTCACAGATCTAATCAATAACAGATCATGGAGCACTGCAGTATTTATTGAAAAAAAAAAAAACCTCCATGTATAAGTCGACCTGTGCATCTCAAACTCTTGTTGTTCAAGGATCAACTGGACATCCTATTGATTCTGTTTCTCTGAAGAATGCTAATACGCCTGCGCCGCGCTGTGCTTCGTTGCTCAGTTGTGTCTTACTCTTTGTGACCCCATGGACTGTAGCTTGCCAGGTTCCTCTGTCCACGGATCCTCCAGGCAAGAATACTGGAGTGGGTTGCCTGTGTCCTCCTCAGCTAATAAACCTACAGCCTATTAAGCAAAGCAGTAGCCAGATAAGCCAGAAATAGAGACTCTAGCTAGCCCCACTTCCTCCTAGTTGAGCTTAACCCTTCAAATGAGTGGTAATTGAACCGTGTTTAAGGCTGTGAGGTTTGCTGCCAGAATGTCTGGGTTCACAGCCTGGATCTACTAATAACTAATCATAAAACCTTGAATAAGTTATGAAACCACTCTGCTTTAGTTTTTTCATCTGTAAAATAGGAATAATGTGATATTAGTACCTGTATCACAGGGTTGATATGAGACAAATTATTTAATTCATATAGAACATTTAGAGCAGTGTTAAACTGACTAAAAGCTCTCAATAGTTATTAGATATTATTATCTCCTGGTTACAGATTGAATTTCATAGGGATATTTTAATGGAAATTTGAAACTCTGAAGATAGCCTTATCTGAAGATAGGGTCTTTGTAGATGTAATTAAAGTAAAACTTAACATGAGATTATACTGGACTACAATGAGTCCTAAATCGAATGATAAAGTGCCCTTATAAGAGACAAGAGCATACACAAACACCAGGGAGAAGATGAGGTGAAAATGGTGCCAGAGACTGGCACCAAGAAAAGGTATGCTGGGAAGCCAGAAAAGCTACAAGGAAAGTATGAAACTCACTCTCTGAGCCTCCAGAAGGAACACACTCTTTTGACACCTTGATTTCAAGCATCTGACTGTCAGAACTAAGATAGAATGCAGTTCTGTTGTTGCTGCTGCTGCTGCTGCTAAGTCGCTTCAGTCGTGTCCGACTCTGTGCGACCCCATAGACGGCAGCCCATCAGGCTCTGCCGTCCCTGGGATTCTCCAGGCAAGAACACTGGAGTGGGTTGCCATTTCCTTCTCCAATGCATGAAAGTGAAAAGTGAGACTGAACTCGCTCAGTCGTGCCCGACTCTTAGCAACCCCATGGACTGCAGTCTACCAGGCTCCTCCGTCCATGGGATTTTCCAGGCAAGAATACTGGAGTGGGGTGCCATTGCCTTCTCCAAGTTCTGTTATGAACCACCAAATCTGTACTATTTTTTTTTTAATGGCAACCATTGGAAACTAATATAGAATTCATTCCATAAACATTTATAGAATTGTTACCTTCCAAACACTGATGTGTTATCTGAGCATGTTATATTCAATAAGACCGAGGCATAGACATCAATTTATTAAGTTTAATTACAATAAACTTGAAGAAAAACAGCAATATAAATAGATACAAATTGCTAAGTGACGGAGTTCAAGAAGTAGAGTAGTAAACAAGTTGCATTTTTTTCTCTTTACATTTTACTACTTATTGCTTTGTTATGTTTACATTTATTTGCATTTCAGTGACACTTCACACCATTAAAATAGTGTCAGCTTCTTCTACAAATAACTGAAACCCCACTGTTCTCTCTATTGAAGGGTGAATGTAATACCTTGTGAGAATAGATCTGTAGCTTTAAATAAAACAAAATTATATTCTCTCTTTCATTAGAGAATATAATGGCATGTGAGCAGTTATGAATAGAATAGAATAATGTAATCTGGTTGTGAAGGCAAATGTATGTTTTTCCCTGTTAATTCAGTATCAGCCAAGTAGAAAAAAATACATATAAAAAAATACAAACAAATTGCTGGACCTCAAAGATTTGACAGTGCTTCACAGCTTTGTAAGCTCAAGTAACATATGAAACATAAAACAAGTTTTTTAATTTCTGGGAATATCAGACAAAAAATTGATCACCTCACATTTCATATGTATCTATATCCACCTATACATACACACACACACACATATGTACATATATATGTACATATCTCAACTTTTTAAAAAATATAACATTTTTGAAAATTGTATTAAGCGTCAGTAGCATATTATTTCTTTTGGGCTTATAGTTTCAGAAAAAATGCAATTTTTTTTAACACAGTCTATTTGAATTTTCCAGGTTGGAATTCAAGTTTAGTTCTCTGTTAATCCCTTGTGCTCTAAGCATGAAATCAAGTAAGTCGATATATTGCCCCTATAGTGTCCTTTCACTATTGTTTTTCAGTATCTCTAAATTTCTATTAAAAAAAAATAACATAAACTTTGGAACTACTCTAGTCTGATGTGAGAAGAATAAAAATGTTCCTTATTATTGGAATAAAAAAGGTGAGATTGAAAAGAAATGTGCTTAAAAGCTAAAGGGAGGTCTTGCAATAACATCCATTTGGATTGTAGATACCCTGGAGAAGGGCATGGCAACTCACTCCAGTATTCTTGCCTGGAAAATCCCATGGACAAAGGAGTCTGACAGGTTACAATCCATAGGGTCACAAAGAGTGGAACACAACTGAAGCGACTTAGAACAGCACAGCACAGCTTTCTCTAAAGAGAGAGATTGATCATTTTTAATTGAACAATTTGAATATTCACAATTAGGACAAAAATCTAGGAGAAGGGTACTGTGGCATGGACAAAAGGATTGATAGTGAGGATGGACTGGATATAATCCTTTGAAAAAGAGACAAGGAAAACCTGGCTGGACTCAAAGTCACCAGTGAATGGCAAATGAGGAAAGCCTCATTTGTTCTTTTCTTATCATCGAATTGTTACGGAGGGGCATTTGTTTTGATGAAAGTGAACTCAGGAGAGTCATAGAAGTAACATCAATGAGGTTTGCTAAATATTTGGGCAATGAGAAAAGCAATTCAGTCATCACTGAATTATTCAGGAGATGATTGTCTAAGTAATGGACTTTTTCAGAGTTTTTTCCCCTGTTTTCCATCTGTTGCTTACAATGGGTCATTTCACTGCTCATTAGTCCCCTTATCAGAGGAAAGGGAACTATTGTGAAATTCCAGTGTCTTTTACTGCATCTTGTTTGCATCATGATGAAGATTGTCTTTGCTTTTGTGTCGCTGGTTCCAGTAATCCATTTCCTGGCATCAAGGAGCATTTTAGAGCAAGAATAGCTCTTGAAAATAATTTATTCCAGTACTACCAGAGGTGTTACATGAGTTGTCCTAAGTCACATAGCTGGAAGGGAAGGAAAGAAAAGGATCAAACCCTATTCCTTCCACTGAGGTCACTATCTGCCTTTGGTACAATATTGAAAGTTAGCTTTAAAAAATAGGGGCTTTAGGGATTCTGTAGATATATCTATTGATATTTACTACTTGGATCAATATAACCCTCTCACAAAAGCTGCTTCACATATGCTTATGTTTTAATGCTGGCTTTGGGTGTCTCCTACAAGATTTTATGTACCTTTTAGGCTTGGCTTTGGATTCCCAAGCAAATGTTCACATTTCTTTCTCTTGTTTATTTCCATCAAAATAAACATACAAGTCTTTTACTTTGAAGATTAGTTTTAATTGTTTATGAATCATTATGATAGGAAAATAAGAAATTAGGGAAAATAATGTATTTAGAGATAAGATCTTTCTTGAGATGGTGGCTGGAGGTTTCTAAACTGGAGATTTCACTGAACTTTTATGCTCTCCATTTAGTTCTACACTTGAGACTCTCATTTGGTTCTCTTCTTTCTGACCACACCATTTTCATTACTCCAGGATTCACTTGGGAAGAATGGCAGATGTCCTTTGTTTCTAGCACAACTGTCACATTGGATGGCATATACTTATTTGGGAAAGTAAAGACTTAAATTTTAAAAAGTGGCAGAAAAGGGCAAGAAGACAACAGTAGCACTGTCATAAGTATTATATTTCTTTGAAGGACATTGTTGCACAGTGTGTGTGTGTCTGTGGTTGTGGGTCTGTGTGTTTATAGCCCAGTTTCTATTTTGCAAAAGAAGTTAAATTAGTCATGCCAGGAAAGTAGAGTCACTTAGGTAGCATTTTACTAGACTGACATTCAGTAATTTGCCTACCTCATTGCACTAACATAAACATTTGCAAAGAATAGAACCTGTTGCCATCTCATTAGTAATAACTGACACAATGAACTAGGGTAGAAATATATATATATCAAAATTCATTCATCAAACATTTATTGAAGTGTAACTATATTCCATTAATTTTTCTAATCACAATAATGTGATATTTCATTATGCTTTCCTTTCAATTAACCGTATCTTTTCAGAAAACTTTTTTTTTTTTAAGCCACTCAGTCATGTCTGACTGTTTGCGACCCCTTGGACTGTACAGTCCATGGAATTCTCTAGGTTAGAATACTGGAGTGGTTAGGCTTTCCATTCTCCAGGGGATCTTCCCAACCCAGGGATCAAACCCAGGTCTCCCGAATTGCAGGTGGATTCTTTACCAGCTGAGCCACAAGGGAAGTCTTTCACAAAACTAGCCAGTCTTATATCCTACTTCACTATTTCACAAATGTGTCCAGATCAAAAAGCCTGCCCTGTATTCTCAAAAGCCTTACCTTCATACTTTTTTGGCTTCCAGGAATGAACTGTTTCTGCCTATAAAAGCTGTATCTATTTTAACATTTGATTTTTATTAACATCCTCTTCCTTGGAAACACTTTTTCTTCCATGCCCCTAGATACATTCAAAGTAGAAAAGTGAATCCATATTAATCAAAGGCTAACCAAATGTCAAACTTCTAATATGTGCCATCATTATTAATCTTAACTGAAATGGGTATGCATAAATAATAACTTAAATTTTCTTCCTTAAGCACAATTCATTTTTCCATACTCTTTTTTTTAAATTAATTTTCTATTTTATTTTTTTCCATACTCTTTTTAAAGTAATTTTTATTGGAATATGTTTCATTTACAAAGCTGTGTTAGTCTCTGCTGTATAGCAAAGTGAGTCAGTTATACATATACATACATATATATATGTATATGTGTATCACACTCTTTTTTAGATTCTATTCCTATATTGATCATTACAGAATACTGAATAGAGTTCCCATGCTATACAGTAAGTTACCATCAGTCACTCATTTTTTATATAGTAGTGTGCACAATCAATCCCAATCTCCTAATTTGTCCTTCCCCTTTCCTCCTTGATAACCATACATTTGTGCTCGAAATCTGTGACTCAATTTCTGTTTGTCAATAGCTTAATTTAGACAATTGTTTTTAGATTTAGCATATAATAAATATCTAATGACATTTGCCTTTGTCTGACTTAATTTGTCAGTATAACAAACTCTAGGTCCACTCATGTCACTGCAAATGGCATTATTTTATTCTTTTTAGAGCTAATATTCCATTGCATATATGCACTACATCCTTTTTATCCATTCTTTCCTCAATGGACATTTAGGTCGCATCCATGTTCTGGCTTGGAGAAGGCCATGGCAACCCACTCCAGTACTCTTGCCTGGAACATCCCATCATCCCATGGATGGAGGAGCCTGGTAGGCTGCAGTCCATGGGGTCGCACAGAGTTGGACACGACTGAGGCGACTCAGCAGCAGCAGCAGCAGCAGCAGCAGCATGTCCTGGCTATCATAAATAGTGCTGCAGTGAACACTGGAGTGCCTGTATGTTTTCAAATAATGCTGTCCACCACCTCCCTACCACCACCACCACCCCCCACCCCGACCCTGCCACCAGATATATGTCCAGTATGGGATTGCTTGATTATATGATAGCTGTAATTTTTTTTTTCCAAATTGTTTTCCATAGTAGCTATACTATTTTACATTCCCACCAGTGTAGGAGGGTTCCCTTTTCTCCACACCATCTCCAGAGTTTCTTGTTTGTAGATTTTTTGATGACGATTAGTCTAAGTGGTGGAGAAGGCAATGGCGCTCCACTCCAGTACTCTTGCCTGGAGAATTCCAGGGATGGGGAAGCCTGATGGGCTGCCATCTATGGGATCGCACAGAGTTGGACATGAAGTGACTTAGCAGCAGCAGCAGTGTAAGTGGTGTGATGTGATACCTCTTACAGTTCTGATTTGCATTCCTCTAATAATTAGTGAAGCTGAGCATCTTTTTATGTGCTTTTTGTCCATCTATAGTCTTCTTTGGAAAAATGTCTGTTTGGATCCTTCACTTTTTTTTTTTAATTGGCTTGTTCATTTATTTGATATTGGGTTGTATTAGCTCTTTGTATTTTTTCGAGATCAATCCCTTGTGGATCTCTTCATTTGCAAATATGCTCTCCCATTCTGAGTTTTCTTTATATTTTGTTTATGGTCTCCTTTCCTTGGTGGCTCAAATGGTAAGGTGTCTGTCTACAATGTGGGAGACCGGGTTTGATCCCTGGGTTGGGAAGATCCTCAGGAGAAGGAAATGGCAACCCATTCCAGTACCCTTGCCTGGAAAATCCCATGGATGGAGGAGACTGGTAGACTACAGTCCATGGGTCCCAAACAGTCAGACACGACTGAGCAACTTCACTTTCCTTTCCTTGCTGTACAATATCTTTTAATTTAGTCTCATTTGTTTATTTTTGTTTTTATTTTCACTACTTACAGAGTTATTTCAAAAAAGGTCTTTCTGTGATTTATGTCAGAGAGTGTTCTGCCTATATATTTTTCTGAGCATTTTACAGTTTCCAGTCTTATGCTTAGGTCTTTAATCCCTTTTGAGTTTAATAAGTAAGTGTAAGTGTTAGTCACTCAATCATGTCTCTTTGTGATCTCATAGACTATAGCCCACCAGGCTTCTCTGTCATGAAATTCTTTAGGCAAGAACACTGGAGTGGGTTGACATTTCCTTCCCAGGAATGAATGGGAAATGAAACATTTCCCATTTTATTAGCTATATAACACCCAAACAAAAGAAACACAGACAAATTCTGACAAGAACAGCACAGATTCCAACACCGATGCATAAAAATGAACAGATTCCCTGATAGGTTATTTACCCTATAAAAAAAATAAGCTAGTTCCAACTACATTAACTACCCCCACAAAAACTAACTCCCAAATGAACTGGCTCCAACTGGACCAGCTGCTAAATCAGGTAAATACATTTACCCTACAAATTCCCACTAGGGTGAGCTTGCCCCACAAAGACTAGTTCCCAATGAACTGGTTCAGTGTAGAGACCAACAATACCTCCCCTCTGCAAATGGGTACCCAACCAAATTGGCTTGTCCCATAAAGGAAAAGCTCAGATTGAGAGGAAAAAAATGTTCCCCATGTGCACATTGGAGTGACTTATCTACCAAAAATTGAGCCCTTCAGTTAGTTTATAGTTTTAGAGAATGTTCTAGTTTCATTCTTTTACATGTAGCTGTCATACTTTTTCAGCACCACTTTTTGAAGTAATGGTACTATGATCTTAGTTATTTGTTTGTTTGTTTTAATGTTAAATTTTAAGCCAGCTTTTCCACTCTCTCACTCTCAACAAGAGGTCCTATCACTTCATGGCAAATACATGGGGTAAAAGTGGAAGCAGTGATAAATTTTATTTTCTTGGGCTCCAAAATCACTGCAGACAGTGACTGCAGCTGTGATATTAACAGATGCTTACTTCTTGGAAGGAAAGCTAAGAAAAAACCTAGAGAGCAGAGACATCACTTTACCAACAAAGGTCCATCTAATCAAAGCTATGATTTTTGCAGTAGTTATATACAGAGGTGAGAGCTGGAAAATTAAAGGTTGAGCACTGAAGAATTGATGTTTTCAAGTTGTCATGCTGGAGAAGACTCTTGAGAGTCCCTTGGACTATAAGGAGATAAAACCAGTCAATCCTAAAGGGAATCAACCCTGAATATTCATTGGAAGGACTGTTGCTGAGGCTGAAGCTTCAGTATTTTGGCCAGCTGATCTGAAGAGCCAACTTACTGTAAAGACCCTGTTGCTGGGAAAGATTGAAGGCAAAAGGAGAAGAGGGCAGCAGAGGATGTGATGGTTAGATAGCATCACCAACTCAATGGACATGAATTTCAGTAAAATCCAAATGATGGTGAAGGACAGGGAAGCCTGGTGTGCTGAAGTCCATGGAGTTGCAAAGAGCTGGACATAACATAACATAATAACTGAACAATAACAACACATGTACAAGGGTGTTTTAAGTTGCTTGTCTCTTTCCTGCCTCAGGAGCTTCCTTTAGCATTTATTATAAAAATTTACTATAAAGCTGATTTGATGATGCTGAATTCTTTTAGCTATTGCTTTTTTTGTAAAGCGTTTGATTTTTCTGTCAAATTTGAATGAGAGCCTTTCTAGGTAGAATATTCTTAGTTGTAGGTTTTCCCCTTTCATTACTTAAAATATATTGTGCTATTCCCTTCAGACACATTGAGAAATCAGCTGATAACCATGTAGGGATTCATTTATATGCTATTTGTTTCTCTACCCTTGTTGCTTTAAATATTTTTTCCTTTAATTTTTGTCAGTTTGATTAATATGTGTCTTGGCATGTTCCTCCCTGGGTACATCATGTATGGGATTCTCTACATTTTTGGAAATGAGTTAGTGTTTCTTATGTTATGGAAGTTTTCAACTGTAATATCGTCAAATATTTTCTCAGTTCCTTTCTCTCTCTCTCTCTCTCTCTCTTTGTATTTGTGAGATGCATATAATGTGAATGTTGGTGCATGTAATATTTACCCAGTGTTCTCAGAGACCATATTCATTTATTTACATCCTTTCTCTCTCTTTCTTTTTCCTTCTGTTCAGTGGTGGTGGTTTTCACCACTCTGTTTTACAGATCACTTACTCATTCTTCTGCCTCATTTACTCTGCTATTGATTCCTTCTAATGTATGAAAACTAGGAAATCAAGAGATACCTGGAATAATAGGAAATTTGGGCTTGGAATTCAAAATGAAGCACGGCAAAGGCTAACAGTTTTGCCAAGAGAATACACTGGTCATAGGAAACACCCTCTACCAACAACACATGTGTAGAGAAGACTCTACACATGGACCTCACCAGATCGTCAATATCAACATGAGATTAATTATACTGTTGCAACCAAAGATGGAGAAGCTCTATACAGTCAGCAAAAACAAGAAGAGGAGCTGTCTGTGGCTCAGACTTGTATTGAAGAAAGTAGGGAAAACTACTACATCATTAAGATAGGACCTAAATCAAATCAAAGGAGATGCCAGAGGATGAGATTGGTGGATGGCATCACCGACTCAAAGGACATGAGTTTGAGTAAGCATTGGGAGTTGGTGATGGACAAGGAAGCTTGGCATGCTGCAGTCCATGGGGTCACAAAGAGTTGGAAATGACTAAGCAGCTGAACTAAACTGAACTATGATTATACAGTGGAAATGACAAATAGATTCAAAGGACTAGACCTAATAGACTGAGAGCCTGAAGAACTATGGATGGAGGTTTGTGACATCGTACAGGAGACAGTGATTAAGACCATTCCCAAGAAAAATAAATGGAAAAAGACAAAATTGTTGTTTGAGGAAGCCTTACAAATAGCTGAAAAAACAAGACAAGTGAAAGGAAAAGGAAAAAAGGAAAGATATACCCATATAAATGTAGAGTTCCAAAGAATAACAGCAGAGATAAGAAAGCCTTCCTCAGTGATCAACAAAAAGAAATGGAGGAAAACAATAGAATGGAAAAGACTAGAGATCTCTTCAAGAAAATTAGAGATACCAAGGGAATATTTCGGGCAAAGATGGATACAATAAAGGACAGAAATGGTATGGACCTAACAAAGGCAGAAGATATTAAGAAAATGTGGCAAGACTACACAGAAGAACTATACAGAAAAGATCTCCATGACCCAGATAATCACGATGGTGTGATCACTGGACTAAAGCCAGATATCCTGGAATGTGAAGTAGAGTGGGTCTTAGGAAGCATCGAACAAAGCTAGGGGAGGTGATAGAATTCCAGTTGAGCTATTTCAAATTCTAAAAGATGATGCTGTGAAGTACTGCACTCAATATACAAGCAAATTTGGAAAACTCAACAGAGGGCACAGGGCTGGAAAGGCCAGTTTTCATTCCAATCCCAAAAGAAAGCAATGCCAAAGAATGCTCTACTACCATACAACTGAATTCATCTCACATGCTAGCAAAGTAATGCTCAAAATTCTCCAAGACAGACCTCAAAAGTTCATGAACTGAGAACTTCCAGATGTTCAAGCTTGATTTAGAAGTGGCAGAAGAACCAGAGAGCAAATTGTCAACATGTGTTGGATCATCAAAAAAGCAAGTGAGTTATGGAAAAACATCTATTTCTGCTTTAGTGACTACACCAAAGTCTTTGACTGTGTGAATCATAATGAACTGTGGAAAATAAAGAGATGGGTATGACAGAACACCTTACCTGCCTCCTGAGAAATCTGCATGCAAGTCAAGAAGCAACAGTTTGAACTGGACATGGAAAAATGGAATGGCTCCAAATTGAGAAAGTAGTATGTCAAGGCTGCATATTGTTATCCTGCTTATTTAACTCATATTCAGTATACATCATGCAAAATGCTGGGCTGGAAGAAGCACAAGCTTGAATTAAGATTGGTGGGAGAAATATCAATAACCTCAGTTTAGTAGATGACACCTCCCTTATGGCAGAAAGCAAAGAGGACTAAAGAGCCTCTTGATAAAATTGAAAGAGGAGAAGGAAAATGTTGGCTTACATCTCAGCAGTCAAAAACCTAAGATCATAGCATTTGATCCCATCACTTCAAGGCAAATAAATTGGGAAACCATGGAAACAGTGACAGACTTTCTTTCTTTGTGCCCCAAAAATCACTGCAGATGGTGACTACAGACATGAAAGTAAAAAACAGTTGCTCCTTGGAAGAAAAGTTATTTCCAACCTAGACAGCATATTAAAAAGCAGCCACACTACTTTGCTGACAAAAGCCCATCATGTTCAAGCTATGGTTTTTCAAATAGTCATGTATGTATGTGAGATTTGGACGATATAGAAAGCTGAGCGCCAAAGAACTGTGGTGCTGAACACTCTTGAGAGTCCCTTGGACTGCAAGGAGATTAAACCAGTCAGTCTTAAAGGAAATAAGTCCTGAATATTCACTAGAAGGACTGATACTGAAGGTAATGCTCCAATACTTTGGCCACCTGATGCGAAGAAGTGATTTATTGTAAGAGACCCTGATATTAGGAAAGATTGAAGGCAGGAGAAGAAGCGGATGACAGAGAAAGATACTGCTAGATGGTATCACCAACTCAATGGACTTGACTTTGAACAAGCTCTTGAAGTTGGTTATGGACAGGGAAGCCTGCCATGCTGTAGTCCAAGGGGTCAAAAAGAGTTGGACACCAATGAGCAACTGAACTGAATGTATTTTTTCATTTCAATTATTTTAATGTTTACTTACGTTTCTTCTTCAAATTTTCTGTGTGGTCTGCTTAGTCACTCAGTCATGTATAACTCTTTTCCATCCCATGGACTGTATCTTGCCAGGCTCCTCTGTCCATGAGGATCCTCCAGGCTGGAATACTGGAATGGGTTGCCCTTTCCTCTTTTAACTATATATATATTTATACAACGTTGCATTTTTATCTATATGAGAAGAGAAACCATAAGTAATTTAAACCTATATCTGAAAGTGACAGAATATTTTGACATATGTTGAACAAAATAAATGCTTATTAAATCAAGTTAGATTGAACTTGGGTTTGATCCTTCAGTCAGGAAGATCCCCTGGAGAAGGGAAGGGCAACCCACTCCAATATTCCTGCCTGGAGAATTCCATAGACAGAGGAGCCTGTCTTCCCTGGTGGCTGAGATGGTAAAGCATCTGTGTACAATGCGGGAGACCCTGGTTCGAGCCCCGGGTTGGGAAGATCCCCTGGAGAAAGAAATGACAATCCACTTCAGTACTATTGCCTGGGAAAATCCCATGGACAGAGGTGCCTTGTAGGCTACAGTCTATGGGGTCACAAAGAGTCAGACACGACAGAGACTTCACTTTCACTTTCACTTTTCAGAATTTCATTAAAGAACTAAGCCTCAACTTAAGTGCTTACACAGTTTAATGAGAAATGCTTCAATTTCAGGAAATATTTCTTGGGGTACAAAATCTGATTCTAGTTTAAAAGTACTATTGTAATGACTGATAGACTCATTTTAATCAACCTGGAAAGTTTTGCAATCAAAATCAGAGCATGGCAATAGGAATATATATAGCAATAATTACTTTAAATGTCAATAGATTAAATGTTCTAAGCAAAAGACAAAGACTAGCTGAATGGATAAATAAAATAAAACCCATATATATGCTGTCTACAAGAAACCCACTTTAGACCTCAAGATGCATATAGAATGAAAGTGAGAGAATGGAAAAATATATTCCATGCAAATGGGAAGCAAAGAAAGCTGAAGTAGCAATCTTCATACCAGAAAAATATACCTTAAAATAAAGATTACAAGAGATAAGGAAGGACACTACATAATGATCAAGGAATCAATCCAAGAGGAAGACATAACAATTGTGAATATCTGTGCACCCAACATAGGAGCACCTCAATACATAAGAAAAACAGACACAAAAGGAGAAATTGACAGTAACACAATAATAGGAGATTTTAACACCTCACTCACATCAATGGACAGATCATCAAAACAGAAAATTAATAAGGAAACACAAGTCTTGAATGATACATTAGATGAGATAGATCTCATTGATATCTTCAGGACATTCCATCCAAATGCAGAAGAATAAACTTTTTCTCAAGTGATCATGGCACATTCTCCAGGATAGACCCCACCTTTGGTCACAAATCAAACCTCAGTAAATTTAAGAAAATTGAAATTGTATCAAGCATCTTCTCCAACTACAATGCTATGAGACTAGACATCAATTACAAGGAGGAAAAAAAAAAAACTGTAAGAAACACAAACACATGGAGATTAAACAACACGGTTCCAAATGACCAATAGGTCACTGAAGAAATCAAAATGGAAATTAAAAAAAAAATCTGGAAACAAATGACAATGAAAACACAACAACCCAGAACTTATGGGATGCAGTGAAAGCAGTTGAAAGAGGAAATTTATAGCAATACAATCCTACCTCAAGAAACAAGAAAAAATATCGAATAGACAGCCTAACTTTACAAAGCAACTGGAAAAAAAGAAGAAGAAGAAGAAAATAGTAGAGGGAAAGAAATCTTAAAGATCCGACAGGAATAATTGAAAAAGAAATGAAAGAAACAATAGTAAAGACTAATAAAACTAAAAGCTGTGTCTTTGATGAGATAAACAAAATTGACAAACCCTTAGCCAGACTCATCAGAAAAAAAACAGAGAAGAATTAAATCAACAAAGTTAGAAATGAAAAAGAAGAGGTTACAACGGACAATGCAGAAATACAAAGGATTATAACAGACTATTGTGAAGAACTCCATAGCAATAAAATGGATAACCTGGAAGAAATGGATAGATTCTTGGACAAGTTCAATCTTCCAAGACTGAACCAGGGAGAAATAAAAATTATGAAGAACCCAATTACAAGCACTGAAATTGAAGCTGTGATCAAAAATCTCCCAAAAAGCAAAAGCCCAGGACCAGATGGATTCACAGGAGAATTCCATCAAACATTTAGAGAAAAGCTAATGGCTAGCCTTCTAAAACTCTTTCAAAAATTGCAGAGGAAGGAACACTTCCAAACTCATTCTATGAGGCCACCATCACCGTGATACCAAAACCAGACAAAGACAACACAAAAACAGAAAACTACAGGCCAATATCACTGTTGAACATAGATACAAAAATCCTCAACAAAGTTTTAGCAAACAAAATTCAGCAACACATCAAAAAGCTCATACACTGTGATCAAGTTGGGTTTATTCCAGGGATGCAAGGAGTCTTCAATGTACACAAATAAATTTATGTGATACACCAAATTAATAAATTGAAAGATAAAAACCATATGATCATCTTAATAGATGCAGAAAAAGACTTCGACAAAATTCATCATTTATGATTAAAAGTCTTCAAAAAATGGACATAGAAGTAACCTACTTCAACACAGTAAAGGCCATATATGATAAGCCTACAGCAAATATTATTTTCAATGGTGAAAAACTGAAAACATTCCCCCTAATATCAGGAAAAAGACAAGGGTGTTCGCTTTCACCACTGTTATTCAACATAGTTCTGAAAGTCCTAGCTACAGCCATCAGAGAAGAAAAAGAAAAGGAATCCAGATTGGAAAAGAACTAAAGCTCACACTATTTGCAGATGACATGATACTCTACATAGAAAACCCTAAGAATGGTATCAGAAAATTACTAAAGCTAATCAGTGAATTTAGTAAAGTTGCAGGATACAAAATCAATATGCAGAAATCACTTACATTTCTATATAATAACAATAAAAAATCAGAAAGAGCAATTAAGGAAACAATCCCATTCACCATTGCAACAAAAAGAATTAAATACCTAGGAATAAATTTACCTAAGGAGATGAAAGCACTGTACACAGAAAAGTATAAGATACTAATGAAATAAATCAAAGATGATATGAACAGATGGAGAGATGTTCCATGCTTCTGGGTAGGAAGAATCAATATTGTGAAAATGACTGTACTATCAAATGCAATCTACAGATTTAAATGCAATCCTTATCCAATTACCAATGGGATTTTTCATAGAACTAGAACAAAATTTTTCACAATTCTTATGTAAACACAAAAGACCCTGACTAGCCAAAGCAGTCTTGAGAAAGAAGAATGGAGCTGGAGGAATCAAGCCTCCTGACTTCAGGTTATACTACAAAGCTACAGATATCAAGACAGTAAGGTACTGGCACAAAAACAGAAATATAGACCAATGGAACAAGACAGAAAGCCCAGAAATAAACCCATGCACCTATGGGTATCTTATTTTTTACAAAGGAGGCAAGAATATACAATGGGGCAAAGATAGCCTCTTCAATAAATGGTGCTGAGAAAACTGGATAGCTGCATGTAAAAGAATGAAATTAGAACACTTCCTGACACCATCCAGAAAGATAAACTCTAAATGGATTAAAGACTTAAATGTAAGACCAGAAAATATAAAACTCTTAGAAGAAAATATAGGCAGAACATTTGATGACATAAATCAAACTAAGATCCTTTATGACCCACCTCCTAGAATAATGCAAATAGAAACGAATGTAAATAAGTGGGAGCTGATTAAAGTTATAAGCTTTTGCACAGCAAAGAAACCTACAAGCAAGGTGAAAAGACAACCCTCAGAATGGGAGAAAATAATGACAAATGAAACAACTGACAAAGGATTAACTTCCAAAATATACAAGCAAGCTCATACAACTCAATACCAGAAAAAGAACAACCCAATTAAAAAGTGGGAAAAAGACCTAAACAGACATTTCTCTAAAGAAGACATACAGATAGCTAACAAACAGATGAAAAGATGTTCAACATTGCTCATTATTAGAGAAATGCAAATCAAAACTACAATGAGACACCACCTCATACTGGTCAGAATGGCCATCATCAAAAACTCTACAAACAATAAATGCTGGAGAGGACATGGAGAAAAGGGAACACTCTTGCACTGTTGGTGGGAATGTAAATTGATGTGGCCACTGTGGAAAATGGTATGGAGATTCCTTAAAAAACTAGGAATAAAACCACGATATGACCCAGTAATCCCACTTCTAGGCATATACTCTGAAGAAACCAAAATTGAAAGACACATGTATACCATTGTTCACTGCAGCACTATTTACAATAGCTAGAACATGGAAGCATCCTAGATGTCCATTGATATGGATGGATAAAGAAGTGGTGTCATATATACACAATGAAATATTACTCAGCCATAAAAGGAGCACATTTGAGTCAGTTCTAATGAGGTGGATGAACCTAGAACCTTTTATACCAAGTGAAGTGAGTCAGAAAGAGAAAGATAAATACCGTATTCTAGAACATGGTTGGAGAAGGAAATGGCACCCTACTCCAGTACTCTTGCCTGGAAAATCCCATGGATGGAGGAGCCTGGTAGGCTGCAGTTCATACTAAGGGTCGGACACGACTGTGTGACTTCACTTTCACTTTTCACTTGCATGCATTGGAGAAGGAAATGGCAACCCACTCCAGTGTTCTTGCCTGGAGAATCCCAGGGACAGGGGATCCTGGTGGGCTGCTGTGTATGGGGTTGCACAGAGTCAGACATGCCTGAAGTGACTTAGCAGCAGTAGCAGCAGCAGAACCTGTTTACAAAATCTAGAAAAAAATGGTACTGAAGAACTTATTTACAGGGCAACAATGGAGAAACAGACATAGAGGTTAGACTTATGGACCTGGGGAGAGGGGAAGAGAGTGAGATGTATGGAAAGAGTTACATGGAGACTCCAGGGAAGAATACTGGAGTAGGTTGCAATTTCCTTCTCCAGGGGGATCTTCCCGACCCAGGGATCAAACCCAGGTCTCCTGCATTAATCTCTGAGCCACCAGCAAAGCCCTTAAGGCAAATACGATTCCTTCAAATCCGTTGATGCATTAGTTGTTTAAGAAGGAGCTGGATTTTCTAACATTTCCACAAGTTATTTTTGTAGGATACTTCTTTAATTTGAATCATTGATTTGTAGTGCCTGAAGTATATCAGTTCAATTGAGTTTAAAGCAATTGATTACTCCTGACAGCCTTCTAATATGTGTTAATGTATTGCATGCCATAAGGAGAAGAATCTTACATTGGTTAGGAAAGGACTTATATACAGGCTGGCTTTCTAACCCATGATAGTAATTGATGAATCAAAGGTTTCATATGGTATTGACCAATCTGTTATTCTCTGTTCTGTTGCTATAGACTAAAAGTAGCATTCAGTAAATAGATGCCATAGGCCTCAAAGGTCAATAAGTATTGTTGAATTAGTAAAATATCTATCACTTATATCTATCACTCAAAAGCCACAGCTAAGCATATGCATAATTGAGCATTGATTGATGATATATTCATTTTACAGGCAAGATGATATCTTACTGTAAAGATTTCATAGAGAAAAATGTATAATCAAATGATCAGTTTCTGTGTCCTCAGTTAGGGGTATATAAGCTTTTTCTGTAAAGGTCCAAATAATAAATACTTCATGCTCTGTGGGCTATAAAGTATTTGCTGCAACTATGTAACTCTGACATTCTAGCATGAAAGTAATGAAACTAATACATAACAAATGATGTGGTTGTGTTTGAACAAAACTTTACTCACAGAAACAAACAGAGTGCAGACATGACATACAGGCCATGTATGGACTTTGGGCCTTAATTTACTGACTCCTGTTCTAGACTCTGCATGCGATTTATCTCATTTAATTCCTACATTTATACAGGGTATACCTTATCATTTTTATTACTATTATAATTATTATTATTTTTGCTTTAAAAAATGTAAGTTGAGGCACACAATGCTTAAATATATTGTCATTCAAATTGAAAGTTGAGCTATGATTTGAAACTATATTTTCTTGACCCATTTGCTCTCTTACTTGTTTTTTTATGTGTTATTATTTTAGTTAAATGTTTGTAATAGTTAAGACAAATATCAGCTCTGAATAATCAAAAATAGAAAATATTAATAACAGTGAGGTGAAGCCACCAAGTCGTGTCTGACTCTTTGCGACCCCATGGACTGTAGCCTACCAGGTTCCTCCATCCATAAGATTTTCCAAGTAAGAACTCTGGAGTGGATTGCCATATCCTTCTCTAGGAGATCTTCCTGACTCAGGGATTGAACCTGGGTTTCCCACATTGTAGGCAGACGCTCTACCATCTGAGCCACCAGGGAATTCATTAACAGCTTTATCAAGATAAAAGTTGATTTGTAATTTAAAATCAGATGACTGGCCTAGGGTTGATATGAAAGCCACTTATGTCTAGAAGTCCAGTTCTTTTAATCTTTTTTTTTTTCCTGTTATTTTCATTATGAACTTTACAACTTATGATTCAAGATGCCTGCTGTAGGCTTACTTAGCATATCCACACTCCAAATAGCAAGTAAGAAAAAAAAAACATGACAAGCAATGTCATTTGTCTTAAGGAAACTTGTCCTTGCATATATAGTGCTTCTACTTTTTCCACATGGTCACATTCAAGAAAGCTTCGAAACAGTCTTTAGTCTAGGCAATTACATATTTCCATAGAATCACAGATTCTACCATTCTGGAAGAAGGAAGAATTGGAATAGGGCAATTGACAGGCTCCTATAAGAGTTATACTTTTCTATGCTTAATGGAAAGCAAGTAGAAATGTGGGGTGTCAGCTGGAATTTACCAGGTTAATATATGGAAAGCACAGCATATAAGTTTTAAATAGTCACTATCATCTAGTCTTCATTATAGTCCAATGAAGAGTTCTTGGCATTGAATAACTCTCCCAGATCCTCAGAGATAGTGAATAGCAGTTTCAATAAGTGAATTCAACTAAGTATAATCTCCAAGGCCATACCTTTTCAATAAAATAGTTTTTGAAGACTTTAGGGAATTTCAAGCCAACTTAAGAATATGTCAAAGGCTAAAGTCAATAGAAAAAAATACTTGTACTACTAAAATATCTCTTAAATCTTCTAAAGGCAAAGAGCCAGTGAAACTAAAAATAGAATATCGACAGCAGTGATTCTCAATGAAGGCATGAAACAAAGGATCACTTGATGGTATTTGAGTTTAGATGAAAGAGAGAGAATTTTTTAATACTTATTTTTATTAGAGATAGATATGATTGTAAAAAACCTAATAAAAATAAAGGTGAGAAAAGTTGTCCCAGAAGAGTACATAAAAAAATCACCTTAGGAATCTTCATGAAACTGTACATTTTAATGAAGGCCTACTCTGACTCAGTAGGCCTAGAATGGAACCTGTTACTCTAGGTTTCCATCTTTTCCTATGCTTTCATGTGATAGAAGGGAACTCAAGAGCTCTTGTGTGGTCTCTTTTATAAGAATATTAATCCTACCCAAGAAGGTTATGATTTAAATATGACTTAAATTCATATTTAATTAAATGACTTAACTTATGACTTAAATACCTCCCAAAGGCCTCACCTGTTAATACCATCACATTGAGCATTAAGTTTCAACGTATAAATTTGAGAGTACGTAAATCTCAGTCCACAGCAGCCCTGAGAAAAGTCAAAACAACCTAGAAAATGAAGAGCATATTGGAGGTCTCACAAATCCTGACTTCAAAACTTAGCACAAAATTATAGTATGTGATAGCAGCCTAAAGACAGATATACAAACCAGTGGAGTAGAATAGAAAACTGAATATCCACATGCATTTATTTTAAAGCTGGGCTGGTGGTGTTGAATTCTCTTAGCTGTTGTTTGCCTGTAAAGCTTTTGATTTCTCCATCAACTCTAAATGTGTGTGTGTGTGTGTGTGTGTATAATTGCTTTAATTATACTGTATTTGATATTTATTTATCACATATAATATATACAGACATGTCTCAGAGATATTGCAAGTTCAGTTCTAGGCCACAGCAATGAAGAATATATTGCAATGAAATGAATCAAACAAATATTTTGGTTTCTCAGTGCCTATAAAAGTTACTTTTGCACTATAAAGTATAGTCTATTATCTATTCAATAATACTATCTAAAAACAATTCTCATACCTTTATTTAAAAAATACTTCATTGCTAAAAATTGCTAACCATCATCTGAGTCTTCAGTGAGTTGCAATTTTTTTGCGATAGTAATCTCAATGATCATAGATCACCATAACAAATTTGATAATAATGAAAACATTTGAAATGTTGAGAGAATTACCAAACTGTGGCACAAATACATAAAATAAATAAATCCTGTTTGAAAAATGGTGCCACTGGTCTTACTCCATGCAGGGTTGCCACAAACCTTTGATTTGTTAAAAAAAAAAAAAATCAGTGTCAAGGAAGTACAATAAAGCAAAGTGCTATAAAATGAGATATGCTTGTATAATGGAGTATTATTCAGTCTTAAAAGTGAAAAGCATATGTGCAATGCGGATGAACTTTGAGGACATAATGCTTTGTGAAATAAGCCTGTCACAAAAGACCAAATATTGTGATCCCACTTAGTATTGAAATTTATCAAGATAGGAAAAGGAATGGTGGCTGCCAGAGAATAGGAGAGGGGAGAATGAGGAGTTAATGCTTAATGGATATATAGTTCAGTTTTGCAAAACGAAAGCAGTTCTGGAATTAGCCAGTGGTGATGATTGTACTAGGGGAAGACAGGTGGAACTTAGGAAGCATCACTATGAACAAAGCTAGTGGAGGTGATGGAATTCCAGTGGAGCTATTTCAAATCCTGAGAGATGATGCTGTGAAAGAGCTGCACTCAACATGACAGCAAATTTGGAAAACTCAGCAGTGGCCACAGGACTGGAAAAGGTCAGTTTTCATTCCAATCCCAAAGAAAGGCAATGCCAAAGAATGCTCAAACTACTGCACAATGCACGCATCTCACACGCTAGTAAAGTAATGCTCAAAATTCTCCAAGCCAGGCTTCAGTAATACATGAACCGTGAACTTCCAGATGTTCAAGCTGGTTATAGAAAAGGCAGAGGAACCAGAGATTAAATTGCCAACATCTGCTGGATCATCGAAAAAGCAAAAGAATTCCAGAAAAACATCTGTTTCTGTTTTATTGACCATGCCAAAGCCTTTGACTGAGTGGATCATAACAAACTGGAAAATTCTGAAAGAGATGGGAATACCAGACCACCTTGCCTCTTTAGAAACTTGTATACAGGTCAGGAAGCAACAATTACAGCTGGACATGGAACAACAGACTGGTTCCAAATAGAACAAGGAGTACATCAAGGCTGTTTATTGTCACCCTGATAATTTAACTTATATGCAGAGTACATCATGAGAAACACTGGGCTGGAGGAAACATAAGCTGGAATCAATATTGCTGGGAGAAATATCAATAACCTCAGATATGCAGATGACACTACCCTTACAGCAGAAAGTGAAGAGAACTGCAGAGTCTCTTGATGAAAGTGAAAGAGGAGAGTGAAAAAGTTGGCTTAAAGCTCAACATTCAGAAAACTAAGATCATGGTATCCAGTCCCATCACTTCATGACAAATGGGGAAACAGTGGCTGACTTTATTTTTCTGTGCTCCAAAATCACTGTGGATGGTTATTGCAGCCATGAAATTAACAGACACTTGCTCCTTGAAAGTAAAGTTATGACCAAGCTAGAGAACATATTAAAAAGCAGAGACATTACTTTGCCAACAAAAGTTCATCTAGTCAAGGCTATGGTTTTTCCAGTGGTCTTGTATGGATGTGAGAGTTGGACTGTGAAGAAAGCTGAGCGCCAAAAAATTGATGCTTTTGAACTGTGATGTTGGAGAAGTCTCTTGAGAGTCCCTTGGACTGCAAGGAGATCCAACCAGTCAGTCCTGGGTGTTTATTGGAGGGTCTGATGTTGAAACTGAAACTCCAGTACTTTGGCCACTTCATACGAAGAGCTGACTCATTTGAAAAGATGGTGATCTTGGAAAGATTGAGGACAGGAGGAGAGGGGAAGACAGAGGATGAGATGGTTGGATGGCATCACTGACACAATGGACATGGGTTTGGGTGAACTCCAGGAGTTGGTGATGGACAGGGAGGCTTGGTGTGCTGCAATTCATGGGATTGCAGAGTCAGACACGACTGAGCAACTGAACTCAACTGAACTGACTGTTGTACAACATCATAATGTACCTAAAGTTCTGAATGTACTTAAAGCCATTTAATTGAATAGTTAGAATGGTTAAAATGGTAAATTTCATTTTAGATGTATTTTGGTACATTTTTTAAAAAGTTTCTAGACCTCTGATCTATAGTGGCAAGGCCTTAGGTATATATGGACTGCCTACTGATCTCCTGAACTGAACTGTGCTTCTGAAAGTTCTCACAAATGTACATAATTTAAGAATATTACCTCAGAATTTATTACATCTTACTTCCTTGATGTTTTCTAGCAACTTCTACAATTGTCCAAAACTTACAGTTTTAGAGGTGTATATGTATCTGTGTATGTGTGGCTATTTGGGGTGGGAGAGAATACGGTTCTTTCTACACTTCATATCCTTCTGATTATTCTTAAAAAAATTTTAGGCAATTGAAGATGGCATGGGTGGGAAGAAACAGTTTCCTTCAAATCTCAGAAGCTTCTGAGAAGCTCTGTTTTTTTCTCAGAAGCTCCAGTACTTTGGCCACCTCATGCGAAGAGTTGACTCATTGGAAAAGACTCTGATGCTGGGAGGGATTGGGGGCAGGAGGAGAAGGGGACGACAGAGGATGAGATGGCTGGATGGCATCACTGACTCGATGGACGTGAGTCTGAGTGAACTCCGGGAGATGTTGATGGACAGGGAGGCCTGGCGTGCTGTGATTCATGCGGTTACAAAGAGTCGGACATGACTGAGCGACTGAACTAAACTGAACTGAATGTCCTTGAATGAAAAGCAGGTAAAATCCAAAATTGTTGCATTTTCCCTAAGTAAAAAATTATTTAAATGGCATTCAGGGAAATGTGTATGCAATCAATATTAGTTTATCTTTAAAAATATAAAGGCTAATAAGTTATTTAGGTATAGAATCTGAGTGTAATTATCTTGGTAACATTCTACTAAATCTACTTTAAAACTGGGTCACAACTTTTCATTGATACATGAAAACACTAGACCACTTCCTTTTCCTTCTTCTAAGATTCAAATTAGTTAAGTCATTAGTTTTTGACAGTGGATAGAGAAAAGTATGGAGATTTGAAGGTGAAAGCTCCCCATGCACACCAGTGTTCCTCTTTTTCAGAAAAAGTTACAGTAGAATTATACAATATTGGAATTTTAAGGAGTCTTGAAAACTACCCAGTTTAACCATTCTCCTGAAGCATGAGTTGTATACTTAATTATAGATTTACAATTGTGATTATTGTTATTTCAGAAAAAAATAGTTAAAGTTTTAGGATATGTCCTCTGTATCATAAATATTGAAGAAACTCATCAGAGAAGACTTTAAACTGTTAAGGCCAAGACAAGATCACAGCATTCCTTTTGCCTTTCAAACAATAGGGAAATATTATTCCACAAATATAGACAATGCTAAAATGAGGAAGCCAAAACTTCTTGGAATGCAGCTGCCACCTGAGTAAGAAGAAATTATTTTGAAAATCTCAAAGTAAACATGTGTTTTAAATAGCTTGGCTCTCAGTGACATTTGTTTATGATTTATTTATTTTTGTAGTGGTGGTAACAATAGTAGAGGACAGGCTACAAAGAAGTGGAAAACCAAGACACTTAAAGAAATGGAGGCCAAAAAAGAATAAACAGGCTCTTTGCTCCTGATAAATCATATATGAGCAACTTTTCCTTTTTTCTTAGGAAATTAAATCTTGTAATAACTCAAGAAATATTATGTCTATGGCCATGGGATATCTGAAAGAGAAATAAATGTATCTGGAAAGTGTTGAAATATATCTGTTAAAATCCTGGTGGAGGAGGCAGGGAAGGGGGACGTTTGAGTTGTGCTCTGACTCCCTGTCCTCACATATCTGCTTCCTGCCTAGAGTACAGCTGCATATCTTAATAGAAATATAGGTCACATTCACCTTGAAGAATTTTGGACAGTTCTTGTCATCTCTGGGATATAACTCATTTTTTTTTTTTTCTGTTACTCTACATGGTTGAAATATCTAGTATAAAACTTATAGTTATGTATGGTAGCTGTTGGAAGGAATGATGCTAAAGCTGAAGCGCCAGTATTTTGGCCACCTCATGAGAAGAGTTGACTCATTGGAAGACTCTGATGCTAGGAAGGATTGGGGGCAGGAGGAGAAGGGGATGATAGAGGATGAGATGGCTGGATGGCATCACCGCCTCGATGGACATGAGTTTGACTGAACTCTGGGAGATGGAGATGGACAGGAAGGCCTGGTGTGCTGCGATTCATGGGGTCACAAAGAGTTGGATGCAACTAAACTGACTGAACTGACGACTGAAGCGACTTCCTAAGTCGGTATTTCGAAAAACTTAAAATGAAGACCGAAACAAAACAGCGAAGTAAGAAACCTCATTTAAAGAACAGTAACAACAAATTACATAACAATTTTGCAAGGTGGAAGAGAGTAATGCTTCAAATCAGTTTATATCAAGTGAATGAGGTATTCAGCTTTGAGCAATTTAACCATGAATTTAAAGCACAGCTATCCATTTTTGGAAGGGAATTGAGATTGCTGAGTCTGTTTAGGTATGATCTAAGTCATACTTAGATTGAATTATAAAAATTGCAGAACTAGTGAAAGAATATCTTTAGCCAATGTTTAGGTTTTGTGTTAATGAAAAACAAAGGGAAATAAGGCAGGATTCACGCATGTCTGACTCCTGACTGCTTCTTACACTCTCTTGAAATGATTGTGCAATTCATAATATTTGTGCTTAATAAATATCTTAAGATTTCTCCACTTTGTAAAAAATATATTGTTATCAGGAATAGTAAATGAATGGTGATGTCTATTCAGCAGGAAGTAAAGATACATCACTTCGTGGGATATAGATGGGGAAACAGTGGAAACAATGTCAGTCTTTTTTTTTTGGATTTTCCAAAATCACTGCTAATGGTGATTGCAGCCATGAAATTAAAAGACGGTTACTCCTTGGAAGGAAAGTTATGACCAACCTAGATAGCATATTCAAAAGTAGAGACATTACTTTGCCGACTAAGATCTGTCTAATCAAGGCTATGGTTTTTCTAGTGGTCATGTATGGATGTGAGAGTTGGGCTGTGAAGAAAGCTGAGCACTGAAGAACTGATGCTTTTGAACTATGTTGTTGGATAAAACTCTTGAGAGTCCCTTGGACTGCAAAGAGATCCAACCAGTCCATTCTGAAGATCAGTCCTGGGTGTTCTTTGGAAGGAATGATGCTAAAGCTGAAACTCCAGTACTTTGGCCACCTCATGTGAAGAGTTGACTCACTGGAAAAACTCTGATGCTGGGAGGGATTAGGGGCAGGAAGAGAAGGGGATGAAAAAGGATGAGATGGCTGGATGGCATCACCAACTTGATGGATGTGAGTCTGTTTGAACTCCAGGAGTTAGTGATGGACAGGGAGGCCTGGCGTACTGGGATTCATGGGGTCGCAAAGAGTCGGGCACGACTGAGTGACTGAACTGAACTGAACTGAAAGATACATCACTTTAGTGAAGAAATTATGTAATCATGCAGTTTAGCTACATTTAGGAAAGTGGCATTTATGTATTAAAAGAAAAGCATACTCTGAGTGGGTATTGTGAGCTCTGGAAATTTCCCAGCTGTCAGATGCCAATAGAGAAGCCAGAGGAAAGAGTTTGTGATAGCAAGAATGGCCCAAGATTCATGCTGCAAGCAAGAGCCCAGAGAAGTCAGCAGTCCATATGGCTGAAAGAGTATACTATGCTGTGCTGTGTTCAGTTTCTTCAGTCAAGTCCAACTTTTTGTGACCCTCTGGACTGTAGCCTACTAAGCTCCTCTGTCCATGGGGTTCTCCAATAAAGAACACCTGAGTGGGTTGCCATACCCTCCTCAAGGGGACCTTCCTGATTCAGAGATTGAACCTGCATCTCTTGTGTCTCCTGCATTGCAGGCAAATTCTTTACCCATTGAACCACTTGGGAAGTTCATTGAGAGAGGATACTATGTGCCCAAATTGAGAGAATGGGTCAGTTGGCAGGAAAAAAAAAAATGGTGGTATAACCAAATCAGAGGAAAAGCCACCCTCCTGAGACCAGTATCTAAGGCCCACCAGAAAGGACTCTGCTGTGGGACATGCAGGTTCCTTTAAAGTGAGGTGGGGGAGAGCATGGAGTTGTTTTTGATGACTTCAGTCCCAGCAATAAAAGAAAGGAGCAAGAATCGCCTTGTTAGTAACAGATCCTGTCGTAATTCCAATCCCAGATGAAAGTACAACTAGCATAATGAGTTCTAGAAGCTCAAGGGCTTATGTAACTTTGGGACCTGATTCTAGAAATACTTCTTCAGTCTTAAGGATGGATAAAGTTCAGGACTTTCACATTTTATAAGTTTGAAAGTGAATTTTAGAAGTGATTAGATTTTGCATTCATAGAAAGGGAGAAAACCATGTTTAAAAATATCATTGCCACTGGCCCCCAAGATTTCTTTCTTATCCTCCTAGAGGCTGTAGACTCCTCAACTGTTTCTCACCTCTCAGTATAGCCTTAATAAAATTCTTTCATAGTACTGTAGGTTCCCCTTCCTCTATTATCATATGTTTTAGTACAGTGTGTTCTTGCCTGGAGAATCCCAGGGACGGGGGAGCCTGGTGGGCTGCCGTCTATGGGGTCGCACAGATTCGGACACGACTGAAGCGACTTACTAGTAGTAGTAGTAGTAGCTAGTACAGTAGGAAATAAAATATGTACAGCTCTGCTGTGTAGAGTCGGGGAGCAGGTAGAGAAGCTACTGAGGCTCCTCTCCACAGAGATACACAGGTTAATAGAAACATATCAGAGATGAAATACTGTTGTAAGCCAGTGTGGCAATTTGAAGTCCATCTATAGGATGTGATACAGATAGACAGTATCAGGATAATTGATTCCATGAATAGTGTGTTCCTTCTTTTAATATTCTAAGTTTTTGCTTCTGCTAGAATCAACATTAAGCAAGGGAGAAAGAATGACCTGCCTTCATATCCGATTCTATAGCAGGGCTAAGACCTCTTGTAAATGTGAAACAGAACAGCTGGAGGATACTAGGGTGTATGAGCCTACTTATGGAATACTTTCTTCCATTGTTCTCCTCACCACAAACCCAGTGACCATATTGTGTCATAAAGCAAAGACTAGTAAACTACTACTAAGAGAAGGTAATGTGAAAGGTTTAAGTCCCTGTAGTAGAGGAAAATATGTCTTCCAGGAAATCTAGCCAGAGATGTGTCTGAGAAATGCAATCAATGTTTCCCTTAAGTAATCATTAGATTATACAAATAATTATAGCCTAAAAGAAAACATTATAACTTAAAAACTGACTTAGGTCACATTCTATATTTACATATATGATCTCTCTATCCTCAAAAGTTATTCAACCAATTATTCTGGTTTGGACCAGGGAGAAGGTAAGGCATCTGAATAATTCTAAGTGAAACAGAATCATTTTCCATCATGACTTCAAAATAAAGGAATAGAAAAATGAGGATAACTCCTATTTACCAAAGAACAAATCACTTATCATTATTAAAGGAACCAAATGTATAGACTGCATATTAAAAAATGTTCTATCAGATGTGTTAATTAACTAGGTGGGGGAATCCTTTCAAAATATATGCATATAACTACATTATATGCACATTAAATATCTTACAATGTGACAATGATATTTTAATAAAGCTGAAGTTTACAAAAGAACGTTGTATCAGAAAATAATACATTTTTACTGAATCCTTACAACTACTGAGTTATTAATAATTCCATTTAATACTTGAAGTAACTGAAATTTGATTCTAAAACCCTTTGCACTAATTGTTATTCTCTACCATTAATGAGCTGAGCCTAAAATCTTAGAAGTAGCAATAGAGAAAGGCAGTACCTTGGAAATGTAGGTTTTAGTGAGATTTGGGTTTTTCTTAAAGGAAACGGTAAGCTATTAAAAAGTTCTAACCATAGAACTTTCAACATCCAGATGGCATTTTGAAAGGATCCCCTGGAAACTTAGAGGAGAATGGATTCTAAATTGGTAAGAATGATTCAAGAATACAGTTTAGGGAACTTATCTTTTGAAAAAGTCAGTGTAAACTGAAAATTGAATTCATGGGCCAGGTGGTAAGAAAAACGCAATAAAATGACACCAGATCTCTGAATGAGCAAATGGATGGATATTAGTAAGCTTAAATGAATTATAAAAGCCTGGCAAAAAAAGCACATGTTGTTTGTGTGTGGAATATATGTGTGTGTGTGTGTATATATATATATATATATATATTTACTTTTTGGAAGGAGTGGATTTCCTCTTCTATTCATATGATTAAGGAATTAGTGAGGGTTCATGTGTTTATAATTTGCTATCATAATATATGGATTACAAAGGATTCTAAGGTTCCAAATAGTTGTTTTCTCAACCCAGAAATTTATTATCTTCTTTCAAGAAAAATTTTGTTCAATATAGGCATTTAGGAAATATTACTTTCTGCATGTTCTTCAATAGGAATAGGAGTAGTGCGATATTTGTTGGGATACATCGATGACTCTGATTTTTAGAATTATGCTCTTGCAATTTCTTTTTTCTTCAATAATATCATCTTCTGATCCACAGAACAAGGTAATTTGAGCAAAGAAATTCAAGTTATGATGACTAAGGTTATTGTCATGGACTCATCTCTTTTCAACTAAGCTTTTACCTCTCTTTTTATGTGTTTAAGATGTATATAATTAACTGAGCAATCGCAACATAAAAGGAAGGATATCCTGAATGATTTTACTGTATCCTGATTTTTTTTTATATAGAGTACATTTGCTATGAAAAGATTTTTTTCTAAGCTCATGTTTTAGGTAGAAATCATAGAAAACCATTCTTTTTCCTTTGATCAGCTTTCTCAAGTGAACAGAAATGATAAATAAATTTAAGAATTCTATTATTACTCCCATGGAAAACACATAAGTTACAAGCAAGGTTAGGATCACTCACTGCTTATATTATCCACAGCACAAATAATATAAGAAAGTGTATTTTTATCTCTAGTTTTTTCTGTCTGTCATGTTTAATCTGTTTATGACAGACAGATTTTAGTAAAATCTACTAAACTTAACATTCTCCATCTGGACATGCCATGCTTTTTCACACTCTAGCACTTAAAACATGTTGCTTGCTCTGCTAAAAACACCCTCTTAGATTTGTTTGGAATTTGGAAATCATCTCTCTGTAGAGCGTATCTTTCTATCCATGTTGTTGTTCAGTCACTAATTTGTGTCCAGCTCTTTGTGATCCCATGGACTGCAGCATACCAGGCCTCCCTGTCCCTCACTATCTCCCAAGTTTGCCCAAGTTGATGCCCATTGCATCACTGATTCCATCCAGCCATCTCATTCTCTGATACCCTCTTCTCCTGCTGCCCTCAATCTTTCCCAGCATCAGGAACTTTTCCAAGGAGTCAGCTATTCACATCAGAAGGCCAAAACACTGGAATTTAAGCTTCAGCATCAGTTCTTCCAAGGAGTATCCAGGGTTGATTCCTCTTGAGATTGACTGTGTTTTTCTCCTTGCTGTCCAAGGGACTCTAGGAGTCTTCTCCAGCACCATAGTTCAAAGGTATCAATTTTTCAGCGTTCTGCCTTCTTTACAGTTCAGTTTTCACAACCATACATGATCACTAGGAAGACCATCAGTTTAGTTCAATTCAGTTGCTCAGTCATGTACAACTCTTTGCAACCCCATGGACTGCAGCATGCCAGCCTTCCCTGTAGATGACCAACTCCCGGAGCTTACTCAAACTTGTTTATTGAGTCAGTGATGCCATCCAACCATCTCATCCTCTGTCATCCTATTCTCCTCCTGCCTTCACTCTTTCCCAGAATTAGGGTCTATTCAATTGAGTCAGTTGTTCCCATCAGGTGGCCCATCAGGATTGGAGTTTCAGCTTCAGCATCAGTCCTTCCAATGGATATTCAGGACTGATTTCCTTTAGGATGGACTAGCTGGATCTCTTTGCAGTTCAAGGGACTCTCAAGAGTCTTCTCCAACACCACAGTTCAAAAGTGTCAATTTTTCAGTGCTCAGTTTTCTTAACAGTCCAACTCTCACATCCGTATATGACTACTGGAAACACCATAGCTTTTAATAGATGGACTTTTGCTGGCAAAGTAATGTCTCTGCATTTTAATATGTTGTCTAGGTTAGTCATAGCTTTTCTTCCAAGGAGCAACCATCCTTTAATTTCATGGTTCCAGTCACCATCTGCAGTCATTTTGAAGCCCCCCAAAATAAAGTCTCTCACTGTTTCCATTTTTTCCCATCTATTTGCCATGAAGTGATGGTACCAGATACCATAATCTTAGTTTGCTGTATATCGAGTTTTATGCCAACTTTTTCACTCTCNTCATGGTTCCAGTCACCATCTGCAGTCATTTTGAAGCCCCCCAAAATAAAGTCTCTCACTGTTTCCATTTTTTCCCATCTATTTGCCATGAAGTGATGGTACCAGATACCATAATCTTAGTTTGCTGTATATCGAGTTTTATGCCAACTTTTTCACTCTCCTCTTTCACTTTTATTAAGAGGCTCTTTAGTTCTTCACTTCACTGCCATAAGGGTGGTGTCATCTGTATATCTGAGGTTACTGATATTTCTCCTGGCAATCTTGATTCCAGCTTGTGCTTCTTCCAGCCCAGCGTTTCTCATGATGTACTCTGCATATAAGTTAAATAAGCAGGGTGACAATATGCAGCCTTGCTATACTCCTTTCCTGATTTGGAACCAGTCTGTTGTTCCATGTCCAGTTCTAATTGTTGTTTCTTGACCTGCATGTAGATTTCTCACGAGACAGGTCAGGTAGTATGATATTCCCATCTCTTTCAGAATTTTCCAGTTTGTGGCTAGCCACACAATCAAAGTCTTTGGCATAGACAGTAAAGCAGAAATAGATATTTTTCTGGAACTCTCCTGGTTTTTCGATGATCCAACAGATGTTGGTAATTTGATCTCTGATTCCTCTGTCTCTTCTAAATCCAGCTTGAACATCTGGAAGTTCACGGTTCACATACTGTTGAAGCCTGGCTTGGATGATTTTGAGCATTACTTTGCTAGCATGTGAGATGAGTGCAAGGTTATAGAAACACTGTAGCATTGAATATATGGACCTTTGTTGGCAGAGTAATGTCTCTGCTTTTCAGCACTCTGTCAAGGTTTTTCTTAGCTTTCCTGCCAAGAAGCAATCACCTTCTGATTTCATGGTTGCAGTACCGTCAGCAGTGATTTTAGAGCCCAAGAAGAGGAAATCTGTTCCTACTTTCACATTTTTCCCTTCTATTTGCCATGAAGCAGGGGCCAGATGCTATGGTCTTAGTTTTTGGGTTTTTTTTTTTTTTTTTGATATTTTCTTTTTAGTTTTTTTTAAATATTTTTTATTTTTTTTTTTTTTTTTTTTTTTTTTTTTTTTATTTGATGTCTCAGTATTTTTTTTTTTTTTTTTTTTTTTTTTT
>SJYA01001230.1:51534-123595 GCA_006410615.1 Neotragus moschatus | reverse complement strand
TTTTTTTTTTTTTTTTTTTGATATTTACTTTTAAGCTGACTCTTTCACTCTCCTCCTTCACCTTCATTGAATCTCTTTAGTTTCTTTGGCTTTCTACCAATAAAGTGGTATCATCTGCATTTCCTGCCTATCTTGATTCCAACTTGTAACTCTAACCATTTTGCATGCACCTATATTGCCTCTCTGTAAATTGCAGAGGACCATAAGACTTGGATAGTTAAAAATAAAATCATGGGCAGTCAGCTGTAGACAGAAATTTAGCTTGCATTGCTATGCTAACAAACAAACCAAAAAAAGATTATAAGAATGACAGATCTCCAGTGCTATTCCTTCATGTCCCTTTAAATACAGTCTCCTCCAATTAACTTCTTGCATTATGTGTATTCTATCTCTCCCAGTTCTTTGGTAACTTTTCAAGGGCCTATAGACATCCCTAAATCATATCCTTAATGTGCTAATTTTTCATGAAACTTTAACATCCTCAAGTAAATGGCTTTATTTTATTCTCCTCTATACTTCCATAGATGGGCTTCCCAGGTGGTGGTAGTGGTTAAAAAAAAAAAAAAAAAGCCCATCTGCCAATGCAAGAGACATAAAAGACAAGGCTTTGATCTCTAGGTTGGGAAGATCCCATGGGTGAGGGCAGGGCAACCCACTTCAGTATTCTTGCCTAGAGAATCCCCATGAACAGAGGAGCCTGGCAAGCTAAAATTCATGAGGTCACAAAAAGTTGGATACAGCTAAAGAGACTAAGTCCTTACTGTAGTCGAGGCTTCCCTGGTGGCTCACTGGTAAAGAATCCACCTGCCAATGCAGGAGACATGGTTTCAATCACTGGTTTGGGAAGGTCCCTCGGACAAAGAAACGGCAACCCACTCCAGTATTCTTGCCTGGGAAATCACATGGACAGAGGAGCCTGGCGGGCTACAGTCCACGGGGTTGCAAATGAGTCAGACACAACTTAGTGACTAAACAATAACAAATACTGCCATATTTCTTAAAAGTGCTATATGCTAAATCACCATTGAGTTCAAGGAGTGCTATAATTTGAGTTCCTTTCCCCCTGTCTGATAAAATGACTATTGCATATATAAATATATATATATATAGAGAGATCCAAATACATATTTTACATTCAAAGCTTATTGAACTTTTCTATAGTGTTCAACCTTTTTATAGATTGCTTATTTTATTTCTATTTTAATTTGCTTCATTTGGCAGTTGTTTATATTATCTCCAGTGGAAATTACAGTGATACTCCTACTTTTACTAGAAGGTAAGCTAAATGCTTAGACCCAAAAGACAAATACAACTGTAAACAAATAATTTGCTGAATAGATATTTTTAAATATCTGGCAGAAAGCTAAAGAATCCACATCCCTCAAAATATAGTGAAATATAATCTTCAAGAAATGAAATCTAAACCTTAATTATAGTTTTAGCCTTCCTAGCAAATTCTGGAGACCTTGGGTTTCTGTTATTACACTTTTGAGAAATATACAAGACAGGATATAAACACTCAAATTCACCAAAAGTGATAACTTAACAGTGTATCTCTGTATAAACCCTCAAATTCTTGACTCAAATTTTAAGAGTGAATGCAAAAATAAACTCAGTAGGCTCATAGAAATAGGAAAGCATTCTCATGAATTTTTATTGTCTCTTCAATGGA
This sequence comes from Neotragus moschatus, assembly GCA_006410615.1. NCBI lineage: Eukaryota > Metazoa > Chordata > Mammalia > Artiodactyla > Bovidae > Neotragus > Neotragus moschatus. Next base: position 121,923 of record SJYA01001230.1, on the reverse strand, counting down.
AATAGAGTCACAAATAATATTTGATAACCACAAGTCAAATCTTGTGCAGATTTTCAGTCTTTCACCAAAATTCTAACTATATGCGTACTCTAAAAAAAAAAAAAAAAAAAAAAAAACTCAAAATTGAATTTAATGTGCTTTTTGTGCTTGATGTGCCAAAAACCAGAAGTAAATGAGCACAGAAATATTAGCAGAAACACAAAGAAGATGAGTTTATACTCCATAGCGAAAGTAAGAAGAGACACACTGTGAGCAGTATCCAGCAGATACAAGCATAAAGAAACTTCAGACAATAAGTTTGTTAAGGGCTCATTAAACATCTGATAACAGAATGATTTTTGGAATGTGAGTTTTGGATATAGTCTGTCTCATACTTGCATAGGGAAATCAAGTCTACATAATAGTTCCAACAGGCACTTTTCACCCTGGTATAACAAAATCTATAAGGTTACAACGTTTGAAATACTGTATCCAATTCAACTATGCAATATGTTTGGCCATAGGCAAGTTCCTTTTCCCAACCAGACTCAATTCATCTATCTGTAAAAAAAGAACTTTGGATTAGAAGATTAATGCCTTTTCAGGTATAACTTTCTGTTCTTCTTCTGTTCTTTATGACTCCGAAAATCAGTAATTTGCTTATTCACTTCAGCCTATTCACACATGTAAATACTTGGTTCTGGCTAAGAAGAGATAAGCAACAGGAAAATATGCTTATGGAAAAATAAAATCAATAACCCCAAACTGGATGCTTCAGAGATTGTGTCCTTTGTGTCTCCTCTGGGGGGCAAAGGCTCTTATTTTTTCTCTTTCTTCCACACACATGGTCAACCTAAATTATATTCTATGCACAAAATGTACTCAGCTTTTTTTTTTTTTAGTGCTTTCTAATGATACGCCCTCTATATAGAATACCCTTTCTCTATAGTTCCTCATGCCTATTTCTAACTCATCAAATGCCTTCTCGTGTAAATAGCTTCCTTAACGCAACACTCTTAAAGCCTTGAATTCCCATCTCCAAATATCCATGATACATACTTTTATAGTGACAAGTCTGAAGCATTGCTCTTACTGTCTGTTTACTATTTTATAACACTAAAACATAGATTCCCTTGGGGCATGGGATTTTTCTTTTCAAATCTTTGTTCTCAGTGACTCATAGATGCCAGGCACAGAGTAGGTGCTTGATAATTGAATGAAAACAGAGTATCATAGGCACAAACAGCCTTCCATTCATCTTAAATTATCTTTTTTTATCAGTGTATTTTCTTTGATGTCTTGTAATATTATGCAAATTAGTTTCTGAGTGTGCAGTTATAAGCACAATAGCTATCCCTGAAAGAGTTCCTTTTTATTGAAACATTAAAGATGACTGCTTTACAGAATAGAATTTTGGGTAATTTGGCAGTCTATAGAGATTGCCAGTTGTGGATGATTCTCATTTTTGCTGAAATAGGCACTCCTTTGATAACCCTGCTTTCTAAAGTTATTACTAGGCACATAGGATTTCATAGACAGCACCTACACTGATATAATAGTACCATGAAAATCTGCCATGTGTAGGTTCCCAAGCTCATTGCCATTTGTATTATCTTACAGAAGAGGGAAATAAACCGCTCAAATAAAGGATGGTTCATGTATAGCATTCTTTTATAATGATGCAGAATTGCAAGATGCCCAATTAGGTTTATATTATCTGTGGGAAAGAAAAGGAAAAAAAAACAAAACTACATGGTGCAATGAAGGTGGGACAATACCCTCTCAAATAATCTTAGCAATGCGTAGTCAAACTGTCCTATGCTGAAACAGACATAAATACATGAAAGACGATATCACTGCTAAAGCAATGGCTCACTGGGGTACATGCCTGCTAAGAAAAGAACCTCTCTATCATGTTTTGCTTACAGGGTCAAACTAGCTATGGAGTAACGCTCATATCTTTCCATACAAGCTGATTTTTTTTTTTTCCAAAATGAAGAACAAACTAATCAGAAAGTTTTCCAGACTTACTCTGACACTAATATTCTTATACTGTTTCACAAATGCTTCTTGTTCTGCAGGGGCAAATGCATTGAGATTGCCAGTTCAACAACAACAATCTATCTAATGTAATCTATATAACTTGAATTCTATGCATTTTTTGTCATACAGGAATTTAAGAGTCTTGAAAATATTTATACTTTTGATTTTCTGTTTTTGCTTATCAGTAACTGACTTGGAATAGACACATTATTCTTTTGAAGGATGGGTAGACACACAGTAAAATATTCAATACACCTTTTCACATGTTTTTTGAAACTCTTGCTGTCAAGATAATGCCAATTCATAGCACTATTTTTGTATATTCTTTTTATGGAAAACTCTGAATGTTTGAGAGTGAGAAATTACAAAGACTGTTTAGGAAGGAAATTGGCTCCCTCAGCCTTGTAGCATTTATAGACCACATGTCTTACTTCTGCTGCTGGAATGTGGCATCTTTTCATACTTCTGCTTATCCTCACTCTGAGTCTAGTCAGTTGTTGTTTATTTCTTTTCACGGCACATACCACTCTGAATTGCATGATGGCTGTGCATATATGAAAGTATACTTGTCAGTAGGACACGTGCCCCTGCAGGCCCAGCGGGGCAATACAGGAGACATTTTTCCATTTGGTTTATCTAGTATTTGACCCTGATGACTGCATCCTTCCATTCTTCTCTTCTCAATATCTTTTGTGTTATCTCTCAATCTTTCTCTCTCTGAGAGTGATACCATATTATTTCTGTTTTTTCTCACTCCTTGCCAGCAGCCTCTTCTCACACTGTTTAGCTGGTGGTTTCTTCACACTTGCCCTTATTATAATATTCTAGAGTCCACTAGAACATGAATTCCATAAAAGTGAATAGTTTGACAGTATCTTTCACTGCTTTATCTCTGATAAAGAAATAATTCTATGTAGTAATGATGGTTGTGGTGGTGCTTTAGTTGCTGAGTCATGTTCGAGTCTTTGCGACCCCATAGACTGCAATGAAGCCTGCCTGACTTCTCTGTACATGGGATTTCCTGGGTAAGAATACTTTAGTGGACTGCCAATTCCTTTTCCAGGGGCTCTTCACAATCCAGGGATCAAACCTGTGTCTCCTGCATGGCAGGTGAATTCTTTACTGACTGAGCCACCAGGGAATCCTATGTGCAATAGATGTTGCATAAATGATTATTGAATAATAAATGAATTAATGTCCAAGGTGGATCCTAGGCTTTTTCATCTGTGGAGCACTTCTCCCTGCCTAACACATTCAGTGACTGAGATACCATCTATAGGCTAGTGATTGTTTTTTTACACTTTAGGCCTTTATTTTCTTACACATCTTAGCTGTTGCAATGTATCTTATAAACACTAAAAAATAATCTAAACCTTGAATCATGGATATCCTTAACACAGCCTGTATATTCCAAAATTGTTTGCCCCTAACCTTTTGTGATAAAGATTTCATGTCATGCACCTCAAAAAGTTTGCTGTGAACTATTTCCCCCTCCCTCTTTTTTTTTTTTAATCAAAAATTCAGACTCAACTTTAAACTCTGAGGTCCTAGGCATCTCTTAATGAATTTGTCTTTATTATCCCTTTGGTTCAATATAATATATTGACTTGGATTAGAATCTCAAATTAGATCTTATGGAACATTATCTATTCATTAAAAATCCAGCTGCTCATTTTTCTTGCTACAAAGACTCATCCACCCCCAGACTTAAAATAAAAATCAAAATTAAAAAAACTATTCAATTTATTTTTTTTAAGTTAAAGTATCTCTCTTTATTGATATACACAAGAGGCTTAGGGCTTCCCTGCTGACTCAGTGGTAAAGAATCTGCCTACCAATGCAGGAGACACGGGTTCAATCCCTGGGTCTGAATGGTCCCCTGGAGAAGGAAATGGCAACCCACTGTAGTATTCTTACCTGAAATATCTCATGAACAGAGGAGTTTTGCTGCCTACAGTCCATGGGGTTACAAAAGAGTTGGACACCACTTAGCTACTAAGCAACGATACTGTCATAAAATCTGATTGTGCATTGTACAATTCTACACAATTACAGGTGAAACATTTAATTAAGCAGATGACAGAAAAAGCAGATTGAAGGATTGATAAAGTAATACAATAAAGTACAAATAAAGTAATCTTTTTCCTATGAATGTCTTGGGCTGCACCCTGTAGACCTACAAATCCTATAACTGCCCATCCTCAACACTGAAGGACCTGAAGACAATGACAGAGACATCAGTGATTTATTTTGATAATTGATCTTAAATGTCTGAACCAAGTGGGTTCTGGAGAGACACCCAAATGTGGATGACAGACAGCAGGCAGGACAGGGCTTGCAGCAATCTTCACTAAGGTGGCAGAATGGGGTTGGGAGTGTTGCCAGTTATAGGGGGAATTGACTCCTTCTTTGACTTATCGGTTATCAGGGAAACTATCACAAAGTACCTAAGTCTTGGTTAGTGTTAGTTGCTCATTTTGTCTGACTCTTTGTGACACCAACCCAGTGGACTCTAGCTGGGGCTAGGGAGCAAGCCCCTAGGCAGTTATTGATTAGGCTTTAAGATTAAGTACTGTGCTTAGTGGCTCAGACTCTTTGTAATCCCATAAACTGTAGCCCGCCAGGCTCCACTGTCCTTAGGGATTCTCTGGGCTATAATACTGGAGTGGGTTGCCATGCCCTCCTCCAGGGGATCTCCCCAACCCAGGGATCAAACCCAGGTTTCCCACAATGCAGGCAGATTCTTTACCATCTGAGCCACCAGGGAAGCTCAAGAGAATTGAAGTGGTTAGCCTATCCCTCATCCAGTGTATCTTCCCGAACCAGGAACCAAACCAGGGTCTCCTGCATTGCAGGCAGATTCTTTACTGGCTGAGCTATCAGAGAAGCCATTTAAGATTAGAAGAAAGGTCAATCATTGAGTGGGTTGTAGATTGAGGCTAGTAGGGCAGGGGGTGTACTGAGAACTAGAGAGCAACCTATCTTGAGCGGCCTGACCATACAATCAGGTAAAAGTATAGAACGTGGAATGCCTTAAAAAACAATAATGATGAAAACAAAATACAGTTTTCGTTTATGAAGGACTATAAAATCATTCAACTAATAAATACCCATACACACACAATATGTATATGGTATAATTTTGTTTTGTTTTTTTTCTAAATTGAAACGTTGTTTTGAGATACATTTTTTTCTCATTTAACAAGACATCTATCTTCTGTCTAATCTGTTTGTATATCTATATTTTTCATAGGATTTCATATTATGAGTGTAGAATAATTTAACTCTTTATTAATCATATTTAAGAGTTTCTGTCAGAGTTTGAAATATTATGTTTAAGCAACAAAATGACCTTGTTTTAGTCCCAACATTTATTTTTTTCTCATATATTATTCTCACATGGGGTTTCCTTTGTCTGGAAATTTCTTCTCTTCCCTACATACCCCACTCTCTCTTTTCACATCTCAGATGAAATGTCACTTACTTAGGGGATATTTCTATGACCTCACAGACTAGGATTCATCCTTTTTTTTCCACCCTCAGTCCTAACCCCTACCATACTGCTAGCTATCCTTGAAATGTTAGCTTAAATGTAACCAATTCAGTAGTAGTCACCATAGTATACCTTAGAATAAAAATTCTGCTATCAAGCTCTCATAGCATCCTGTATTTATTTCCATTCTACTTACACAGTTTATATATGCCCATCTCTGTAAATGTTAATTATTTTTCTCTTGCTCACTAATCTCTAATCTTCATGAAGGCATGTGTTATATCTGTTTTGCTTCTTGCTTCATTTTAAGTGCATAGGATAGTTCCTGGCATATTGTAGGTGAAACTAATATTCAATGAATGAATGAGTAATGCTAAGAATATTATTGAAAATCTACATCTGCTTCCATTTGAAGGATTGCTGCAAAATATATTCTGTTTCCATTTGGGAGATTCCTGCAGAATGTAGTTCTAGACAAAGAATTGTTAACCGAAAGAGTCTGTACATTTAGATTTTGACAGAAAATGCCAAATTTCCTGAAGAATTATGTATTATACACAGTAATCGTAGACCAGGAATTTAACCTGGACCCACTGTGTTGGGATCCTGGAGTCTTTAGCCACTGGACCATGAAGGAAATCCCTATTGTTCTGTTTTCTAGTATGTCGTTTCCTCATATTTTTTTTCCACTTGTCAAACTTCTAGTTACTATTCCTCTACACTCAGTTTAGATATCACTCTACTTTGATATAGATTCTCCTTCTCTGTAGTCCCTAATAATACGTGATCATATTCCTAGTCACATTTTCTAAATCATATAAAAGATTGCTATTTATATCATTATTTCCCTCAAATGTCGTTATTAAGAGCCTGATAGCTAGTGTGAATGTTGACAAGTATCTTTTTATGAAACTGAAATAGCATGAATTACAAAAGAAATGTACACATGAACATAAGTTAAAATCAATGAAGAACTCTCCCTCTTCATTTGAAAGGGATTTGATTCATTTGATTTGTACTGATCGTTTGAAAATTAAAGTGAAAATGTAATGAAAATGTTAATCTCTCAGTTTGTCTGACTCTTTGCGACTCTGTGGACTGTAGTCCACCAGGCTCCTCTGTCCATGGAATTCTCCAGTCAAGAACAGGGAGTGGGTTGTCATACTTCCTCCAAGGGATCTTCCTGACCCAGGGATTGAACCCAGTCTCCCGCATTGCAGACAGATACTTTAACATCTGAGCCACCAAATCATACAAAAGATTGCTATTTATATCATTGTCTCCCTCAAATGTTCTTGTAATTAGCCTGATATCTAGCATGAATATTCACATATGCACTTTTGTGGAACTGAACTAACATGAATTACAAAGGAAATGTACAGGTGGACATGACTTGGAATCAATAAAAATCTCTTATCTGTTCATTATTTGTATTGACAATTTAAGGTAACTTAATAGCTATAACTATCCTGGAGAATCCAAAGACTGGGGAGCCTGGTGGGCTGCCATCTATGGGGTCGCACAGAGTCAGATACGGCTGAAGGGACTTAGCAGTAGCAGCAATAGCTATAACTCATTCTAGATAGTAAAATTTTATTTTCTCAAAGTTCTGGAGACTTGAAGTCCAAGATCAAATTGCAGACAGAGTTGGTTCCTGGTGAGCCTTCTCTCCTTGACTTACAGGTGACTTGTTTCTCTCTGTCCTTCTACTGCCTTTTCTCTATGAACAGATACTTCTCATTTCCCATAATTTCTTGTAAGAACACTAGTCCTATTAGGGCCCCACCCATACTACCTCGTTTCAACTTAATTATCTCTTTAAAGACAATACCCCATTATAGCCACAGTTTGAGATGTCTCATCTTAGAGCTTTAACACACAAATTATAAAGCAGGACACAGTTCAGCCCACAAGAGTCAGGGAACTGGTTTATAGCTGAAGTTGTTAACGTGGGTCTAGGGTACTTGTTAGAAAGGTGGTGAATGACAGTGACAAGGAAAGGAAGATGAGGCAGGCTTGTTGAAGACAGTTACTACTTCAGCTTGATGGCAGACAAAACTCTCCTTGGATTCCCTGGAATATTTATGAGTTATAAAGAGAAAAGTTAATAAATTACATAAAGCCTAAAACTAAACTAAGTAAGACTTTTGGAAATATATGTGTGTGTGTGTGTGTGTGTGTATATATATATATGCATCCTTATAAATGTTAAATTGAAAATAAATATCCACACTGTGGAGCAAGTTAATAAGGAAAGTAAATTGACTATGTAAACTCAGTATCTCCATAAAAGCAATGTAATAAAATAAGACATAAAGTTATTTTTTTCCAAGGTTAATACTTAGAAAACAATCTAAGCTATAATCTTGGGGAAAATGTTTCCAACTTTAATTCCAAAAGCATGTGTAAATGTGAAAGTGTGACAAATTCACTTATATAAAAAATACAAAGACCTCATATTTTTCTCTTATTTACACAAATTAATGGACTAAAGAAGTTTGTGTACTTTTAAAATAAAGATTCTAGGTAATGGGTGATGGATTTTTAACAGTCCTCTCCAAGTAGTGACAGAGTTTGACATATGAAGACTATTTGTCTTCATTATCTGAAAGCTGGAAGAATAGAAATTGAATTTAGACAAATGCATTGAACTTGCCAACAGACATATGTTGAGAGGCACGGAATGCCTTCATGAATTTAAAATGAAAATAAGTGATTTATTAATAAAATAAGCCTTTCCTGAGGAACTCAAAGTCAATATAACCTATTCTCTGACCATACTCCCACTTCTGAACTGAAGTTTGCTAACCCCTCCCTTTACTTCATATTTGAGAAAATATATTCATTCTCCTTTATGATAGTCTTAGCTGACACTCATTTTATGTAAACATATCTATAATACTTATTAATGCACTTTTTAAACTGTTATTATCTTTCAATATTTTCATTGTCCAAATGTCATAGGTGTATAAAAGTGAAAATTATGTAGCAAAAACAAGAACAGAGGCAAACTAATAGAAAATAAATGTGGAAATTTTGTATTTAAAATTATAAAAATTTTACTTTGTGGATCCAAGTTAGTGTTGGAATCATAATGCAAGAGAAATGTAGGGGGAAAAATGTTTGTAGTTTAGTATGAATCTGTGCATAATACAAAAAACTTCCAATAGAATTATGAACAATGGAAACTGGAATGAGGTAGGTCAAGATGTCTTTATGTTTTCTCTTCCATGACTATTCCAAAGAAGTGGAAGATTAAAAGTGAAAAGTGAAGGAACAGGATGTGTGAAACAGAAATGGGAAAGCAAGCAAGTAGAGAAGAGGGAAAAAGGAAAGACCAAAGGGGGAGAAATATATGGTGACTTCATAGCAGAAGAGATGATATAAAGTGAAAAAAAAAAAAGAAGGAAGAAAGAAAAAGGAAGGGAAGTGGCAATAAAAAGAAGATGAAGATTTTAGTGGAAAGAATAAACATGATAGGAAGAGAAATAATGAAAAAAGATGAAAAGAAAGAAAATAGTAGAAAAAGGAAAAACAGAAGAAATAAAGAGGAAAAATTATGAAAAGGAAGCAGAAAGAAAAGTGTAAAAAAGTTGTCAAACAGTGATGATAATTTATGAGCTGTTTATTTTTAGTCTGTGTTCAAAATATGTCTCTAGTTTAAATGAACCCATACAAAACAGTTATAAAATAAGATTCTTTAATCTTACTATTGTGGTGAAATAAAAAAGAAAGATATTAGTATGTGGCATAGCCACTATTCAGATATATTGAAACACAGTCCTTGATTTATTTAGGACAGCAATTTTGTTTTGCTTTTGGTATACCAAAATCTCATTACTGAAAATAACTTCTGCATAGCTTGTTCTGAGTACAAGCTTGTAACAAATAATTCCTATTTTGTAAAAACTCTAATAAGTGCTAAAGGAGAAACTTAAAATGTGCTATTAAAATTCTGCTAAGGTATCAATAGTTTTTTTTCAATATAGATAAGAATAATTTAAGGTGAACAAAAAATTAATTTTTAAAAAATTAGTATATGAAAATTATGGAGCTCCTTTGATATAAGGAACTGTTAATGAATAGTAGAAAATTTGAGACTTTTGAAAACTTCCTGAGAGACAGACAGAAGAAAAAAATATATGCTTTATGTTGTTGGTAAATAAGAAATACAGATTTTTCAATTGTGGAAAGCATCTATGACTCCCATAATTTTGAACTCTGAGAACAAATGGAGAAGAACGTGTTAAGTTTTTTTTTGTTCTTCGTACTGACTGCTGATTGTTTTCTTCTTGATAACTACTTTTAAAATGATCTAATGGTCCTCTAGTAAGATATTTCTTCAGGATCAATCTACACAACCCACGTGGAAGCCAAAACTTGTCTCAACATGAATAATACTTTTCAATGTTACTGTCATAGTACAAGAAAAATTTAAGATTAAATAAAAGCAAGACTAAAAAATATGCTTTCAAATCAAACAAAAGAATTAGATGATACCAAGTGTCAGGTAGAAGAGAGAAGAGCATTTTGGCTATTCCATGGTCAGAGAATTCAACATCCAGATATTTGGATCATATTGTATTGATCAATAATCAGTATGGAAAGCATAGGTTTGTTTTTTGAAAGTTTCCATGTCTTTATGAAGCACATGAACTGTCAGGAGGGTGACATACTTTTTGGTTGTTCATGATAAATAATTTACATTAATGTTTTTAAAACATGAACAATTTAAATTTGAAATAGACTCACTGATTTAAAGTTGCCCAACATCCCAATTAATCATATACCAGCATCACTGTACCTGACTTACTTGTGATAATCTGCTACAGGCTAAATTGTTTCAGTCATGTCCAACTCTTTGTAACCCTATGGACGGTAGCCCAGAAAAGTGAAATATACTTTAACTTTCAAGTTGTCCAGATCAGCTTTGTCTTTAACTATCATCATCAAAATTTTTCTTTAATTTTCTTTAAAAAGAATATATTTTCTTCTTTGATACAAATACAGATTTTGAAAAATATATAATTAGCATGGAAACATGCAAAATGTTTATTGATATGATGTTACCAATAACTAAATTGTAAAAAAAAATAAGAAATAAGTAAAAGCATTATTTAAGTGAAAAAATTAAAGAATATATATCATTTTTCAGTAGTCTCCAGTTCAGTTCAGTTCAGTTGCTCAGTTGTGTCTGACTTTTTGGGACCCCATGAATAGCAGCATGCCAGGCCTCCCTGTCCATCACCAACTCTTGGAGTTCACCCAAACTCATGTGCATTGAGTCAGTGATGCCATCCAGCCATCTCATCCTCTGTCATCCCCCTCTCCTCCTCCCAATCCCTCCCAGCATCAGGGTTTCAGTAGTCTAGACATTAATTAATAATGACTCAGTGACATAGCAAATGTCTTACTGCCTCTCAAACTTTTTAAAATATGTATATAACAAGACGCCCTGAGTTTAAACTAATTTCCATAAATATTTTTACCGTGGCAGATTTGATGCTGCTAACTTGACATCCTTAAAAACTGATTTGGAAAGAGTTGTGCATAATTGGCTCCAGTGAGCTAGTACGAGCTGGCTCCACTGCGTCACTGCTTACACCCAAAATTGCAAACAATAAAAGTTAAATAAATGCTTATTAAATCAAGCAAAATATTGTGGTTTCAAAATTATGCTACTTAATTACAATTACAGGTTTCAAAATTGACCAATTAAGTAAATAACATTCTAATCTAACACTTCCTCCAATATAATTACTTTACGTTTTGGTTAGTAAAACTCAATGCTTGCCAGTCTCCTTGAAGGAGTCTCTATTTTAGCTAAATGAACTATTTTCAGTATTGCAGTTTAATTTTTCTTTCTCAGCTTTACATCAATCTATCTAAATAATCTGAATAGGTACACTTTTATTGTGGTTTTTATTAATTGTCAATGTTTACAGATATTCCTAGTATATGTTAAATCTGTTTGTAATGTATACATCTATAGGAATTCTATATTAATATCTGTATAGCTATATATACAGATGTATGCTATACTGTGCTCAGTCATATCCAACTCTTTATGACCCCATGGATTGTAGCCTTACAGGCTCCTCTGTCCATGGAATTTTCCAGGCAAGAATACTGAAGTGGGTTGCCATTTCCTACTCCAATACAGATGTTTATATCTGTGTTTACTTATTCCCATATCAGTATCCATAAAATCTGTCACTTCTTCCACCTTTTACCCATCTATTTACCATGAGATTATGAGACCAGAAGCCTTCATCTTAGATGTTTTTGATGTTGAGTTCAAGCCATCTTTCACTCTCATCTTTCACCCTCATCAAGAGGCTCTTTAGATCCTCTTCACTTCCTGCCATTAGAGTGATATCATCTGCATATCTCAGGTTGTTGATATTTCTCCCAACACTCTTGATTCCAGTCTGTGATTCTTCTAGCCTGACATTTTGTATGATGTATTCTGCATATTAGTTAAATAAGCAGGGTGACAATATACAGATTGTTATACTCCTTTCCCAAATTTGAACCAGTCAGTTATTTTATGTCTAGTTCTAGTTGTTGGTTCTTGTCCCACATACAGGTTTCTCAGGAGACAGGCAAGGGGGTCCAGTACTCCCATCTCATTAGGAATTTTCCACACTTTGTTGTGATTTACAGAGTCAAAGGCTTTAACATAGTCAATGAAGTAGAAGTAGATGTTTTTGGAGAGGATTATCTTGCTGTTTCTATGATCCAACGAATGTTGGGAATTTGATCTCTGGTTCCTCTGCCTCTTGAAAACCCACTTTGTACATCTGGAAGTTCTCAGTTAATGTACAGCTTAATCCTCATTTGAAGGATTTTGAGCATAACCTTGCTAGCACATTAAATGGGTACAGTTGTATGGTACTTTGAACATTATTTGGCAAAGCCACTTCATGGATCACACCCTTGTCNTCTGGTTCCTCTGCCTCTTGAAAACCCACTTTGTACATCTGGAAGTTCTCAGTTAATGTACAGCTTAATCCTCATTTGAAGGATTTTGAGCATAACCTTGCTAGCACATTAAATGGGTACAGTTGTATGGTACTTTGAACATTATTTGGCAAAGCCACTTCATGGATCACACCCTTGTCTTGGTGAAGGGGTTTGCCTAATTCAGTGAAGCTATGAACCATGCCATGAAGGGCCACCCAAGATGGATGGGTCATAGTAAAGAATTCTAACAAAATGTGGTGCACCGGGAAAGGAAATGACAATGTGCTCCAGTATTCCTACCTTGAGAGCTTCGTGAGCACTATGAAAATGCAAAATGATATTACATCAGAAGATGAACCCCTTAGATTATAAGGTGTCTAATATACTACTGGGGGAGAGGGGAGGACAATTACTAGGTACAATTAATAGCTCCAGAATGTATGAACGGCTGGGCCAAAGCAGAAACAACACTCAGTTGCGGATGTGTCTGGTGCTGAAAGTAAAGTTCAATGCCATAAAGAACAATATTGCATAGGAACCTGGAATGTTAGGTCCATCAGTAAAAGTAAATAGGATGTGGTCAAGCAGGAAATGGCAAGATTGAGCACTGACATCTTTAGGAATTAGTGAACTAAAATGGAAAAGAGTGGGCAAATTTAATTCAGATGACCATTATACCTATTACTGTGGGCGAGAATCCATTAGAAAAGATGGAGTAGCCCTCATAGTCAACAGAAGAGTCTGAAATGCAGTACTTGGATGTAGCCTCAAAAATGACAGAATGGTCTTGGTTCTCTTCCAAGGCAAAAATGCAGTATCACAGTAATCCAAGACTAGGTCCCAACTATCAATGGCAAAGAAGCTGAAGTTGACCAGTTCTATGAAGACCTACAGTACCTTCTAGAACTAACATCAAAAAAAGTTGTGCTTCCATCATAGAAGTTTGTAATGAAAAAATAAGTAGTCAAGAGATACTTGGAATAACAGACAAGTTTGGCCCTGTAGTACAAAATGAAGCATGACAAAAGGTAACAGAGTTTTGTCAAGAGAACATGCTGGTTATAGCAAACATCCCTTCCATCAACCCAAGAGACAGCATTACACATGGACATTAACAGATGGTGAATATCAAAATCAGTTCTTTGCAACAGAAGATGGAGCTCTATAAGTCAGTGAAAACAAGACCTGGAGCTGAATGTGGCTTAGATCATGAGCTCCTTATTTAAAATTAAGGCTTAAATAAAGAAAATGGTGAAAATCACTAGTTTATTCTGGTATGACCTAAGTCAAATCCCTTATGATTATATAGTGGAGGTAAACAGTAGACTCAAGGGATTAGATCTGATAGAGTTCCTGAAGAACTAGGGACAGAGATTCATAACATTGTACAGCAGGAGGCTGTGACCAAAACCATCCCAAAGAAAAAGAAATGCATGAGGGCAAATTAACTGCCTGAGGAAGCTTTACAAACATCTGAGGAAAGAAAATAAGTGAACGGCAAAGGAGAAAGGGAAAGAAAGAAGTGAATGCAGTTTCTTATCAAGGGGAGATAAGAACTTCTTAAATGAACAATTTAAAAAAATAAGAGTAAAACAATAGAATGGGGAAGACTAGAGATCTCTTTAAGAAATTTGGAGATATTATGGAAATATTTCAGGAAAGAATGGGCATACTAAAGGACAGAAACAGTAAGGACCCAACAAAAGCAGAAGAGATTAAGAAGAGATGGAAAGAATATACAGAACTGTACCAAAAAAAAAAAATCTTAATAGCCTGAATAACCATGATGTGGTCACTGTATGGTCACCCACCTAGAGCCAGAGATCCTGGAGTATGAAGTCAAGTGGGTCTTAGGAAGCATTACTATGAACAAACCTAGTGGAGGTGATGAAATTCCAACTGAGCTCTTTAAAATCCTAAAAGATGATCTGTTAAAGCACTGCTTTCAATATGTCAGCAAATGTGGAAAACTCAGCAGTGGCCCAGGGATGGCAAAGGTCAGTTTTCATTCCTATCCCAAACAAGGGCAATGCCAAATAATGTTAAAGCTACCTTGCAAATAGTTTGTACCAATTAATAAACTGTAGAAGGATTTAGAGAAATATGTGAGGTTGAGACAGAATTGATTCCACAAAGCATGATGAAATACTGTCATCAATTTTAATCTTCAGGCATCTAACTTTATTTCTTCATGCTTCTTCCCACATAATTTATCTTTTTCTTCCTCTCCTACACCACTGAAATATTGCCTGAGCATTCTGTTCTTTAGTTGGATCAGTTTTCTTAGTTTCAATATTGACCATTGAGGGATCTGAACATGGTGGAAAGAGCACTGAACCTGGAGATCATTCTACACATTGTGTCCAATTAAAAAAGATAATACATAGGGAGAATTTTAGTGAAAGAAAATCTCAGTTCATTTAGAAACTTATTGAAAAAACACTGCAATGCTTGGTAAGAGGGAAGGAAGAGAGAATACCCGTTTTGTGGGCTGAGGAGAGCATACCCAAAACTCTATGCACCTACTGAAAACCATTAACCAGAACACGGTATCAGAGCTCGGGAGCGGACACCAGTGTATTCAACATTAAACTATTGTATAGTATTAGAATACAGGGAACCCAGGAACAGGTGGTACTGTGGAATGCAAGTTAGCAGAAAGTCAGTGGCTCTAAGGAATTCTATAAGTATATATCAGCCCTCTAGCCAACTCAGTGAGTTCAAAGAAAGAACTTTGATTACTTACAAGAACAGTCAGATAATTGGCAAGACTGTTGTTTTAAAGTCAACAGAATGCCTGAAAGGTTCTCTAGATATGATGAGATCCATTAACTAATTAGGAAATGAGTTAATTCATTCATTCAATTCAGTTCGGTTGCTCAGTCAGGTCCGACTTTTTGCAACCCCATGAACCGCAGCATGCCAGGCCTCCCTGTCCATCACTAAATCCCAGAGTTTACTCAAACACATGTCTATTATGTCGGTGATGCCATCCAACCATCTCATCCTTTGCCATCCTTTTTTCCTCCTGCCCTCAATCTTTCCCAGCATCAGGGTCTTTTCAAATGAGTCAGCTATTTGCATCAGGTGGCNGAATTTCTCATGATGTACTCTGCATATAAGTTAAACAAGCAGGGTGACAATATATAGCCTTGAGGTACTCCTTTTCCTATTTGGAACCAATCTGTTGTTCCATGTCCAGTTCTAACTGTTGTTTCCTGACCTGCATACAGGTTTCTCAAGAGGCAGATCAGGTGGTCTGTTATTCCCATCTCTTTTGGAATTTTCCATAGTTTATTGTAATTAAAAAATTTAAAAACCAACTTCAGGGATGAGGAGTCATTTTGAGTCAACTGTAAGAGCTTTTTAGTGTGTATCTTTAAGTATATAGTAAAAGCTATTAAGTAGAAATAAAAAATGAAATACAAGACACTCATTTAAATATGTTGTTTTTAAGTTGCTAAGTTGTGTCCAACATTTAATGGAAATTAAATATGAATTTGTGATACATAATTAATAGTTGCAACATTGAGATATGTACTTTAAAATTTATTGTTTATCTGACTCAAATTTAGCTATCTTGTGTTTTTTTTCCCAAAATGTAATAATCCTAATTTGTTCACAGCTGCATGTGAAAAATTAGGCTTGTATGACATGCCACACTGAACCTCCAAGAGAAGATAACTTTAGAACCAATTTGAGGGAGGAGAATGTAGATAGAGTTTGGGAATCAAGCAGTGCCAAGCATCTCTTTGACATAAGTCATGGAGGTGAAGCCAGTTTCCTTAAACTATTGATTTTTTCCATCACTACTGAACAAACTAACCCCTTGATTTATGCACACCATTGCCATGTATAGAGCCTGCAATGGATTGCAACTGCTAGGCTGTATCACTAAGTGAAGGGTAATAACTTTTGAAATTTTTGAATCACAAAGCAGGTAGATATTTTAAAAATAAATTTAGTTTGAACTTAAGTCCTACCTACAGCAATACATAATCACTTTGTGATGTCTATACTTTATTGTGAGCTTTTAATTCCTTGATTTACTTCAGAAGTATATTATGTTTACCCTATGATCCAGAAATTAAGTTCCTAGATATATACTGAACTGATTTGAAAACTAACCTCCACTCAAAGAATCTGTATGTGATTGTTTATAGCAATACCCTTTAAAAGTTATGAAAACTGCAAAGTATCAATGTGTTCTTCAGTTTGTAAGTAGAAAAAACAAATTGTGGCACAATTGTAAAATAGAATATTCTTCATCAGTGAATATAAAGTAAACATGAAAATATATAAATGAATCATAAATGCAAATTCATAAACCAAAGAAGCTAATCTAGAAGGGTTATATACTGTATAATTCCATTAATATGACATTCCAAAAAAGCAAAACTATGAAGATAGTTAAAAGCACAGTAGTTGCCATGTGCTGGAGGGGTAGTTAAATAGGTGAAGAACAGGGATTTTCTTAGATCATTGAAAGTATTCTGTACAATACTGTAATGGTGGATATATAACACTATGCATTGTTCAAAACCAGTGGAACTTAATGACACAAATACCTGTTTATATTCAAATAAAGAAAGCCATTTAAGAAGCTGTTGGATCACAAATTGGAATGAAGACTGTGACGAAAGAAACTGACTGCATTAAAAAATGTGAAAAATAACCTCAATGAAGGTGGTAGTGGGACAATATACTTATGTAAGTGCTTTGGAAATGAGTTGTTGTTCAGTCGCTAAGTTGTGCCCTGCTCTTTGTGACACCACAAACTGCACCATACCAGGCTTCCCTGTCCTTCACTAAATCCCTGTTATTCAAACTCATGTCCATTGAATCAGTGAATCCATCCAAGCATCTCATTCTCTGTCGCCCCCGTTCTTTTGCCCTCAATCTTTCCCAGCATCAAGGTCTTTACCAATGAGTCAGGTCTTCACCTCAAGTGGCAAAAATATTGGGAGTCTCAGCTTCAGCATCAGTCCTTCCAATGAATATTCAGGGTTGATTTCCTTTAGAATTGACTTGTTTGATCTCCTTGCAGTCCAAGGGACTCTCAAGGGTCTTCTCCAGCACTACAGTTCAAAAGCATCAGTTCTTCAGTGCTCAACCTTCTTTATGATGCAACTCTCATATCAGTTTATGACTGCTGGATAAATCACAGCTTTGACTATATGGACCTTTGTTGGCAAGGTGATGTCTCCACTTTCTAACACTCTCTAGGTTTTCCATAGGAAAACCTCTTTTCTTCCAGGGAGTAAATGTGTTTTAATTTCGTGGTTTCAGTCACTGCCCACAGTGATTTTGGAAACCAAGAATATAATATGTCACTGTTTTTACTTTTCCTCCATCTATTTGCCATGAAAGAATGGGACCAGATGCTATGATCTTAGTTTCACTCTCCTCTTTCACCTTCATCAAGAGGGTCTCTGGTTTCTCTTTGCTTTCTTGTCATTAAAGTGGTATCATCTGCTTATCTGAAGTGTTATTTCTCCCAACAATCTTATTTCCAGCTTGTGATTCACAGAGCCCAGCATTTCTCATGACATACTCTGCATATAAGTTAAATGATCAGGGTGGCAATACAGCTTTGACATATTTCCTTCCCAATCTGGAACCAGTCCATTGTTCCATGTCCAGTTCTAACTGTTGCTTCTTGTCCATATGGAAGTTCTCCGTTCACATACTGTTGAAGCCTAATTAAAGATTTTGAGTATAACCTTGTAAGCATGTGAAATGGGTACAATTGTGAGGTAGCTTGAACATTATTTGACATTGCCCTTCTTTGGGATTGGAATGAAAACTGATCTTTTCCAGTCCTGTGGCCAGTGCCTGTTAACTCCAGTTATTTCTTGACTTTCTACTTTTGCATTCCAGTCCCCTATGATGAAAAGGTTATCTTTTTGTTTGTTTGTTTTGCTGTTGGTGCTAGGTCTTATAGCTCTTCATGGAACTGTTCATCTTCTTCAACATTAGCAGTTGGGACATAGATTTGGATTACTCTAATGTTGAATGGTTTGCCTTGTAAATAAACTGAAATCATTCTGTCATTTTTGAGACTGCACCCAAGGACTGCAGTTTGGACTCTTTTATTGACTATGAGGGCTACTCCATTTCTTCCAATTGATTCTTGCCAACCGTAGTAGATATAATGATCCTGTGAATTAAATTTGCCTGTTCTTACCCATTTTAGTTTACTGATTCCTAAGATGTCGATGTTCCCTCTTGTCATCTCCTGCTTGACCACTTCCAGTTTAACTTGATTCATAGACCTAAAATTCCAGGTTCCTATGTGATATTGTTCTTTCAGCACTGGACTTTACTTTCAGCACCAGACACATCCACAACTGAGCAACGTTTCTGCCTTAGCTCAGCCTCTTCGTTATTTATAAACTTGTTCCTCTGCTCTTCCCTACCAGCCTATTGGACTCCTACTGACCTGGGGGCGGGGAGTGTCTCATCTTCTGGTGTCATATCTTTTTGCCTTTTCATTGTGCTCACGGGGTTCTCAAGGCAAGAATACTAATGTGGTTTGCCATTCCCTTCTCTAGCAGACCAAATTTTTGTCAGGCCCTGACTAACAAAAACATGCCCTTCAGCCTTCCCACATAGCTGACGACATGTGCAGTGCCCTTGTTTTCCCAGTGCATATCTTCACTGAGAGTGTAAACCTTCACCGGCTTCTGGATGTCGGTCAATGTGCTACCTTTGGGCAGGGGCAAAGACCCTGCTGAAGTCCCAGAAAGGCGTTCTGGGGAAGGCTCAAGCTGAGGTTAGAGGACTCTCAGAAACAGAGGGCTCCCCCACCTCTCTGCTGCTGCTGGCTGCCCTGGAACCAATCTGCCACCTCAAATATATCAAATAACTCAATGAAAGTGTAGTGGGATAGTGTTCTTATGTAGGTGATTTTGGAAATGAGTGGACACATAAAAATAAAGCTAAAAGGATCCATGCATATCACAGTCCGCTTTGGGGTAGAGTGTTTCTCATGTAGAACTGATTAGCAGTTCTGAAACCACTCACTTCAGGTATATATTATGATGAACAATTATGTAAAAGACCAGTAGATGGTGGGATCCATACTTCCCACTGTTGAAGTAATACAGTAGATAGAAATAAGAAGGGAAGGCTGAAAGTATCCATGTATTAACAGATTAGAGCTGGAGACATCAGTATAAATTCATGAACACCTAAATATAAAAGCAGATGCCTCAGTGGTAAAGAATACACTTGCCAATTCAGGAGCTAATGGAGACGCAGGTTCGATCCCTGAGTGGGGAAATTCCTCTAGAGGAAATGGCAAGCCATTCTGGTATTCTTGTTAACATAATCCCATGGACAGGGGAGTTTGACAGGCTATGGTCCATAAGGTCACAAAGAGTCAGACAGGACTGAGCGTGTATGCATGACAACATATAAAAATAGGTAGTCAAATACATAAATATGACTATAGGCACAGGTTAGTATATACACATATATTACCCTGTGCTGTCATCTGAAATGGATCAGAAGCAAGAAGATCTTAGTAGTACAAGCATGCTTAGCTTCCAGAGTTTTAATGTTATCTTCAATTACAGGAACTATGGTGTTTGAAGTAATGGTTATTTCTANCCAGAATTTCTCATGATGTACTCTGCATATAAGTTAAACAAGCAGGGTGACAATATATAGCCTTGAGGTACTCCTTTTCCTATTTGGAACCAATCTGTTGTTCCATGTCCAGTTCTAACTGTTGTTTCCTGACCTGCATACAGGTTTCTCAAGAGGCAGATCAGGTGGTCTGTTATTCCCATCTCTTTTGGAATTTTCCATAGTTTATTGTAATTAAAAAATTTAAAAACCAACTTCAGGGATGAGGAGTCATTTTGAGTCAACTGTAAGAGCTTTTTAGTGTGTATCTTTAAGTATATAGTAAAAGCTATTAAGTAGAAATAAAAAATGAAATACAAGACACTCATTTAAATATGTTGTTTTTAAGTTGCTAAGTTGTGTCCAACATTTAATGGAAATTAAATATGAATTTGTGATACATAATTAATAGTTGCAACATTGAGATATGTACTTTAAAATTTATTGTTTATCTGACTCAAATTTAGCTATCTTGTGTTTTTTTTCCCAAAATGTAATAATCCTAATTTGTTCACAGCTGCATGTGAAAAATTAGGCTTGTATGACATGCCACACTGAACCTCCAAGAGAAGATAACTTTAGAACCAATTTGAGGGAGGAGAATGTAGATAGAGTTTGGGAATCAAGCAGTGCCAAGCATCTCTTTGACATAAGTCATGGAGGTGAAGCCAGTTTCCTTAAACTATTGATTTTTTCCATCACTACTGAACAAACTAACCCCTTGATTTATGCACACCATTGCCATGTATAGAGCCTGCAATGGATTGCAACTGCTAGGCTGTATCACTAAGTGAAGGGTAATAACTTTTGAAATTTTTGAATCACAAAGCAGGTAGATATTTTAAAAATAAATTTAGTTTGAACTTAAGTCCTACCTACAGCAATACATAATCACTTTGTGATGTCTATACTTTATTGTGAGCTTTTAATTCCTTGATTTACTTCAGAAGTATATTATGTTTACCCTATGATCCAGAAATTAAGTTCCTAGATATATACTGAACTGATTTGAAAACTAACCTCCACTCAAAGAATCTGTATGTGATTGTTTATAGCAATACCCTTTAAAAGTTATGAAAACTGCAAAGTATCAATGTGTTCTTCAGTTTGTAAGTAGAAAAAACAAATTGTGGCACAATTGTAAAATAGAATATTCTTCATCAGTGAATATAAAGTAAACATGAAAATATATAAATGAATCATAAATGCAAATTCATAAACCAAAGAAGCTAATCTAGAAGGGTTATATACTGTATAATTCCATTAATATGACATTCCAAAAAAGCAAAACTATGAAGATAGTTAAAAGCACAGTAGTTGCCATGTGCTGGAGGGGTAGTTAAATAGGTGAAGAACAGGGATTTTCTTAGATCATTGAAAGTATTCTGTACAATACTGTAATGGTGGATATATAACACTATGCATTGTTCAAAACCAGTGGAACTTAATGACACAAATACCTGTTTATATTCAAATAAAGAAAGCCATTTAAGAAGCTGTTGGATCACAAATTGGAATGAAGACTGTGACGAAAGAAACTGACTGCATTAAAAAATGTGAAAAATAACCTCAATGAAGGTGGTAGTGGGACAATATACTTATGTAAGTGCTTTGGAAATGAGTTGTTGTTCAGTCGCTAAGTTGTGCCCTGCTCTTTGTGACACCACAAACTGCACCATACCAGGCTTCCCTGTCCTTCACTAAATCCCTGTTATTCAAACTCATGTCCATTGAATCAGTGAATCCATCCAAGCATCTCATTCTCTGTCGCCCCCGTTCTTTTGCCCTCAATCTTTCCCAGCATCAAGGTCTTTACCAATGAGTCAGGTCTTCACCTCAAGTGGCAAAAATATTGGGAGTCTCAGCTTCAGCATCAGTCCTTCCAATGAATATTCAGGGTTGATTTCCTTTAGAATTGACTTGTTTGATCTCCTTGCAGTCCAAGGGACTCTCAAGGGTCTTCTCCAGCACTACAGTTCAAAAGCATCAGTTCTTCAGTGCTCAACCTTCTTTATGATGCAACTCTCATATCAGTTTATGACTGCTGGATAAATCACAGCTTTGACTATATGGACCTTTGTTGGCAAGGTGATGTCTCCACTTTCTAACACTCTCTAGGTTTTCCATAGGAAAACCTCTTTTCTTCCAGGGAGTAAATGTGTTTTAATTTCGTGGTTTCAGTCACTGCCCACAGTGATTTTGGAAACCAAGAATATAATATGTCACTGTTTTTACTTTTCCTCCATCTATTTGCCATGAAAGAATGGGACCAGATGCTATGATCTTAGTTTCACTCTCCTCTTTCACCTTCATCAAGAGGGTCTCTGGTTTCTCTTTGCTTTCTTGTCATTAAAGTGGTATCATCTGCTTATCTGAAGTGTTATTTCTCCCAACAATCTTATTTCCAGCTTGTGATTCACAGAGCCCAGCATTTCTCATGACATACTCTGCATATAAGTTAAATGATCAGGGTGGCAATACAGCTTTGACATATTTCCTTCCCAATCTGGAACCAGTCCATTGTTCCATGTCCAGTTCTAACTGTTGCTTCTTGTCCATATGGAAGTTCTCCGTTCACATACTGTTGAAGCCTAATTAAAGATTTTGAGTATAACCTTGTAAGCATGTGAAATGGGTACAATTGTGAGGTAGCTTGAACATTATTTGACATTGCCCTTCTTTGGGATTGGAATGAAAACTGATCTTTTCCAGTCCTGTGGCCAGTGCCTGTTAACTCCAGTTATTTCTTGACTTTCTACTTTTGCATTCCAGTCCCCTATGATGAAAAGGTTATCTTTTTGTTTGTTTGTTTTGCTGTTGGTGCTAGGTCTTATAGCTCTTCATGGAACTGTTCATCTTCTTCAACATTAGCAGTTGGGACATAGATTTGGATTACTCTAATGTTGAATGGTTTGCCTTGTAAATAAACTGAAATCATTCTGTCATTTTTGAGACTGCACCCAAGGACTGCAGTTTGGACTCTTTTATTGACTATGAGGGCTACTCCATTTCTTCCAATTGATTCTTGCCAACCGTAGTAGATATAATGATCCTGTGAATTAAATTTGCCTGTTCTTACCCATTTTAGTTTACTGATTCCTAAGATGTCGATGTTCCCTCTTGTCATCTCCTGCTTGACCACTTCCAGTTTAACTTGATTCATAGACCTAAAATTCCAGGTTCCTATGTGATATTGTTCTTTCAGCACTGGACTTTACTTTCAGCACCAGACACATCCACAACTGAGCAACGTTTCTGCCTTAGCTCAGCCTCTTCGTTATTTATAAACTTGTTCCTCTGCTCTTCCCTACCAGCCTATTGGACTCCTACTGACCTGGGGGCGGGGAGTGTCTCATCTTCTGGTGTCATATCTTTTTGCCTTTTCATTGTGCTCACGGGGTTCTCAAGGCAAGAATACTAATGTGGTTTGCCATTCCCTTCTCTAGCAGACCAAATTTTTGTCAGGCCCTGACTAACAAAAACATGCCCTTCAGCCTTCCCACATAGCTGACGACATGTGCAGTGCCCTTGTTTTCCCAGTGCATATCTTCACTGAGAGTGTAAACCTTCACCGGCTTCTGGATGTCGGTCAATGTGCTACCTTTGGGCAGGGGCAAAGACCCTGCTGAAGTCCCAGAAAGGCGTTCTGGGGAAGGCTCAAGCTGAGGTTAGAGGACTCTCAGAAACAGAGGGCTCCCCCACCTCTCTGCTGCTGCTGGCTGCCCTGGAACCAATCTGCCACCTCAAATATATCAAATAACTCAATGAAAGTGTAGTGGGATAGTGTTCTTATGTAGGTGATTTTGGAAATGAGTGGACACATAAAAATAAAGCTAAAAGGATCCATGCATATCACAGTCCGCTTTGGGGTAGAGTGTTTCTCATGTAGAACTGATTAGCAGTTCTGAAACCACTCACTTCAGGTATATATTATGATGAACAATTATGTAAAAGACCAGTAGATGGTGGGATCCATACTTCCCACTGTTGAAGTAATACAGTAGATAGAAATAAGAAGGGAAGGCTGAAAGTATCCATGTATTAACAGATTAGAGCTGGAGACATCAGTATAAATTCATGAACACCTAAATATAAAAGCAGATGCCTCAGTGGTAAAGAATACACTTGCCAATTCAGGAGCTAATGGAGACGCAGGTTCGATCCCTGAGTGGGGAAATTCCTCTAGAGGAAATGGCAAGCCATTCTGGTATTCTTGTTAACATAATCCCATGGACAGGGGAGTTTGACAGGCTATGGTCCATAAGGTCACAAAGAGTCAGACAGGACTGAGCGTGTATGCATGACAACATATAAAAATAGGTAGTCAAATACATAAATATGACTATAGGCACAGGTTAGTATATACACATATATTACCCTGTGCTGTCATCTGAAATGGATCAGAAGCAAGAAGATCTTAGTAGTACAAGCATGCTTAGCTTCCAGAGTTTTAATGTTATCTTCAATTACAGGAACTATGGTGTTTGAAGTAATGGTTATTTCTAGGACAAGAGGATAAATAACAAAACAAGCCTGGAGCATCTTATAATACCAGAAATTAAGAAAATGATTTTAAAACAAGAATAAATGATGGAATATATCAAAGGGATACAAGAACCAACTGGAAAAGCTCTCAATGTTAAACTTGAATCGTGTTATATTCAAACATATCCAAGACATAACATTTTATATGAAAAGTTGAGATAAAATAAGTTTATTGTGGAAAAGTAAGACAAAACTGGTGCAACCGATACGTATAATGAAATTCTATATACTTGAAAAAAAGGGCATTAGGTTAAAGTGAAGGCAATCTGAATAAAGCATGTATTTAGTTCATAATTATGTATCATATTGTCTCATTATTTGTAAAGAAAGTACAATACTAATGTAAGATTTAAATAGTAAATGCAAAAAAGTGTGGGATATCTGTAAACTCCATGCCACCGTCACAATTTGTATTTAAAGCTAAAAGTTTCCTAAAATAGACCATTTATTTAAAACATCCATATGTGAGTAGTACACACACATACAGAACCAGTATAGACTATGGATTTGAATATTCAATCTTCCTTAACTTATGATGAAGCTACATCTCTTAAACCCATCATAAGTTTAAAATATCATAAGTCTAGACAGATATAATCTTGAAAGATTTCCCCAAAAAATATCTAAGCAACCCAGGTTTCTGGCTGTAGCATTTGTACTTTTGAACTCTGCGTTTTTGGTATATTCACAGTGATGACACACTGTGAAATGTCTTTTCTGTGAAGAATGAAGCATGCTATAAATGCAAGAGTCTTGTTTTAAGGTTTGACACAAACAACACACATACCTCTGTCTGTTGTGATACTTACATTTATGTTTCATATATTCTTTGACTTCCAACAGGGTTATATCCTGATAAACCCATCTCAAGTCGAAAATCTTGTAAGCCAAAAGTGCCTTTAACATACCTAACCTGCCAAACATCATAGCTTAGTCTAGCCTACCTGAACTGTGCTGATAACACTTACATTGGCCTATAGTTGGGCAAAGTCCTCTAACACAAAGCCAACTTTTTAATAGTCTCAAATATCTTTATGTAATTTATTGAATACTGCATTGAATGTGAAGACCAGAATGGTTTCTTGTTTGGGTACAGAATGGTTGTAAGTGTATCGTTTGTTTACCCTCACGATCCTGTGGCTGACTGGGAGCTGTGGCAAACTGCTGCTTATCATCAAAATTTGTCCAGTCGTGTCCAACTCTTTGCGATCCCATGGACTATAGAGTCTGTGGAATTCTCTAGGCCAGATTATTGGAGTGGGTAGCCTTTTCCTTCTCCAGGGACTCCTCCCAACCCAGGGATTGACCCAGGTTTCCCACATTGCAGGTGGATTCTTTACCAGCTGAATCACAAGGGAAGTTCAAGAATACTGGAGTGGGTAGCCTATCCTTCTCCAGGGCATCTTCCTGACCCAGGAATTGAACCAGGGTCTCCTGCATTGCAGGCGGATTTTTTTTACCATCTGAGCTATCAGGGAAGCCTGCTGCTTATCACTAGCCTTGGAAAAGGTCAAAATTCAAAATGCGAAGTACAGCTTCTTCTGAATGAGTATCACACCATCGTAAAGTTGGAAATATCACATAAGTTGAACCATCCTAATCTGGAACTCTCTGTGCTTTCAAACATTAAATAAAGACATTATTTAGCA
Organism: Neotragus moschatus; assembly: GCA_006410615.1. Taxonomy (NCBI): domain Eukaryota; kingdom Metazoa; phylum Chordata; class Mammalia; order Artiodactyla; family Bovidae; genus Neotragus; species Neotragus moschatus. The sequence continues at coordinate 95,616 of SJYA01001230.1, read as the reverse complement.
CATATTCTGATTTTTTTTTTCAAGTTTTTTTGTTTGCTTAATTAATTAATTTATTTTTACTTTACAATATTTTATTGGTTTTGCCATACATTGACATGATTCTGCCATGGCTACACATGTGTTCCCCATCCTGAACCCCCCTTCCACCTCCCTCACCATCCCATCTCATCCCTCTGGGTCATTCCAGTGTATCAGCCCTGAGCACCCTGTATCATGCATGGAACCTGGACTGGCGATTTGTTCCACATGTGATGATTTACATGTTTCAATGCCATTCTCCTATATCATCCCACCCTCGCCCTCTCCCGGAGTCCAAAAGACTGTTCTATACATATGTTTCTTTTGGTGTCTCACATACAGGGTTATCGTTACCATCTTTCTTGAAAATTTTGGCAAAAAAGAATCATTTGACTCCACATGGATATATGTGTCTCTATTTCATTCATTTTAAACGAATATAATTATAATTTATTTTTACCTATCAATTTATTTTTCCAAAATGGCACCCCACTCCAGTATTCTTGCCTGGAAAATTCCATGGGCAGAGGAACCTGGCAGGCTACAGTCAGTGGAGTTGCAGAGTCAGACACAACTGAGTGACTGAGTGTTCAATGTTCTTTTAAATTTTTGCTATGCCTAATGGTGAAGCTATGAACAGTTAGGTATATCTCCTTTTTGACAGGAGAAAGATTATTTCTAACATGCTTAGCTACATATGACATTCCTGTGTAATAGAGACGATCCCTAACTAGATATTACTAAATTGCACTTCAGTGTATGCTTTCACTAGAAGTATATGACTGCTATTATTTCTTAAAATAAGAATAATTGGAATTAGAATAAGCCGAAGTTAAAACTGTCAGATTTTTAATAATAGTCATTTTAATGCATGTAACATAATATGTCACTTTCTTATTAGTGAGATGGATTGCTTATTCATATATGCTGTATTTTTGTCATATTTGTATATTTAGCATTTATGTATTCTGGATTCTAATATTCATCAGTTACATATGCTGTGAATATATCTGTTGATTTTATTTTCATATTATTTACGCTGTTTCTGTGTTACTTTTGGGTTGGTAAGAAAAATTTCCTTAGAACAATATCATTAAGTTTGAAGAATTCAATCTACCTAGGATTTTGGCTGGTATGATTAGTAATCAATCCTTCTTTTAAATAATATAGACCATTGTTTGCATACCTTTATTCTTATGGACTAGTATTTCTTCACTGGTTTATAGCTTGTCATAAATTAATCTCTCATACATATATGGATTTCTTTTTGAATCTTCTTCAATGTTTCATTGGCACCCTTGCCTATTTAGAGGTAAAATACCTACATTAGAGGTAGGTGATACCAAACTTGGAATTGTGGCTCTATAAACTGAATGTTTTATATGATCTTTGGAACCTTCATTATCTGCTAAAAGGTGAAGGTAGTAGTGTATTTATATTTTAAAAGCAATTAAAGTGAATATATATTAATAGAAAAACCTAATTTAAGTTTTTCTACATCACTAGCTATTCAGTGTGATGTTTCCTCTTAACCCATTAGTCTTAGTACTCATGGTTTGACTCTTTTTATTTCCTTCTCTTTTATATACATATTGAGATTTGTAGATAATAATTTGCAAGGACTCCCAAAACTTAAAATACACAAAGATGAGCAAACGTCTGTGCTTAGTGATTTAGATTCAGGACTATTTTCTCATGCTTCTCAGATAACTTTAATATGTCAAAAGAGTTAAAACAATTATTAAGGAACTGAAAGAACTTGGAAAAAGTAAAGAGAAACACTATTAGCTGAAAACTGACACAGAGATTTAAAAGTTAAATGAACAAATATGCAAAGTCTTGCTCAAAAATGCAGCATGGCAGTGGGAGACAGATTCAGGAAAAATAATCAACAATTAGAATTTTTCATTTTTTCCCCTTGTGATGTACATTTTTTCTTGTATATAATATGCAGTCATGTGATTAATAGGAAATTTAAGTAATTTTATCTTCTTCATAAGTTAAACATTTTACCATTATTTATTACCTTCTTCAACTCTACATTTAACACTAAACTGCTGTGTCTATTTTTTTTTTAATCTATATTGTCTGATGTTTGTATAGTAACACCAGTTTAGACAACTTTGATAATGTTGCAGTACAGGCAAGAACAACTATCCCCATCCTTTTCCTGACCACTTGACACATATCATGCAATTAGCAGTTTTTCGGTGTTAAAAATGTTCTTGAATTATCTCCCCTCTATTCTGCATTTCTAGAGAATTATTGTTTATTTTTATTAATAATAATAATTTTGGTAGCCTAGATGCCTCTAACAGCCAGGAAACATGATTTTGCCAGTTAAGCTACCCATTTACAGATAGCTATAAATTTCCCATGGTACCTTGCACTCTAGTATGGCAATACTGTTGTTTTATGTCTGAAATTTTGTTACATAATAATGTTGAAATGGCTGAAGGGAATCTTTTGTAGTAGTTTAATTCCCTCATATGGGAGGAAACAACAAAATAAATCAACAAAGCAAATATGTACTAAAGCAAGTGCAAACAGCACTTGTGAATGATAAAAATAATGACATTGAATTTAAAGCTACTTATCTTTATAATGACTTTTCTTATAGGAATTCTAACACCTCCCCATTGAGCCTGAGTGATAACAAAGTCATCCTTGAACAAAATTTCTTTTATTGGCATTTATGCCTATGACTTAGTAAGGTTCTTAGTTTTTGTGTGTATTGTTATATGTAAAATTTTTCTGAAAAATTACCCTGTTTTATGTTATAAACATGAAATTATTTTATGTTTATAAAGGAATCATCACATGTATCATAAAAAGATTTATTGAAACTATATTTTTCATTCCCAATATTGTTTGCACTATTATAATTGTGACATTTCAACAAAAGCTAGAGTATATCCATGTTTATTTTTATACTTATCAGTTATAATTGTTGAAGTGAACATCTTTATTTTTTAATTTTTATTTGAGTGGAATTGATTTATAATTTTGTGTTAATCTCATGTGTATAGCAAATTGAATCAGTTATACATATATACAGATCCATTCTTTTCCAGATTCTTTTCCCATATAAGTTACTGTAGAATATTGAGTAGAGTTCTCTGTACTTTACAGTGTCTTCCCTGGTGGCTTAGTCAGTAAACAGTCTGCCTGCAATGCAGGAGATGTGGGTTCAGTTCCAGGGTTGGGAAGATCCCCTGGAGAAAGAAATGGCAATCTGCTCCAGTATTCTTGCCTGGAGAATTGATCCTTATTATTATCTATTTTATATATAGTAGTGTGTGTGTGTGTGTGTGTGTGTGTGTTAAATCGCTTCAGATGTGTCTGACTCTTTGTGACCCTATGGATTGTAGCCTACCGGGCTCCTCTCTCCATGGGATTCTCCAGGCAAGAATCCTGGAATGGATTGCCATGCCTTCCTCCAGGGGATCTTCCTGACCCAGGGATTGAACCCACATCTCTTATGTCTCCAGCACTGGCAGGTAGGTTCTTTACCACTAGCGCCACCTGGGAAGCTGTATATAGTAATGTGTATGTGTTAATTTCAATTTCCTAATTTATAACGCCCCCCCGTCATGTTTCCCCTTTGATAACCTTAAGTTTGACTTCCATAAAGATCAGAATGCTTATTTTTACACTCATCAGTCATAATTTGTTTAAATGCACATGCTACTTTAAATAAATGTTTCATCTCCCAGAGGTGACTAAAAATTTTGCATGTAAATCAGAACACCATGTGCTAATTGAGCCCTTGGGTCCACATTTGAAAACTAGAAGCAAGTTTTCCATGTAGATGTTTTTCAAAATATGTATGCATGTATAATGTTCCTCAAATATACACATGGCTTTCTTCCTCACTCATATATCATCTTAAGACTGACTCACTCACTGTCAAATAATTCACAACTTAAAATTTCATGCTGCTGCTGCTACTGCTGCTAAGTCACTTCAGTCATGTCCAACCCTGTGTGACCCCATAGACGGCAGCCCACCAGGCAGTGGGCTGTCCCCGGGATTCTCCAGGCAAGAACACTGGAGTGGGTTGCTATTTCCTTCTCCAATGCATGAAAGTGAAAAGTGAAAGTGAAGTTGCTCAGTCATGTCCGACTCTTAGCGACCCCATGGACTGCAGCCCACCAGGCTCCTCTGTCCATGGGATTTTCCAGGCAAGAGTACTGGAGTGGGGTGCCATTGCCTTTCATGGACATCCCTAAACTTACTTCAGTTAATTTACCACTTGATCAACATTTCTTAGGTTTTTAGCAAAGGCCTTAATTCATTATGCTTTGACTGTATATTCTATAATGTGAGAGGGGATGGATTGTGGGAAGTTAAGATGATATTTTCAATTCTCAATCTTATTTTGTAAAAATAGTATTCATTAATATATGTTATCTACTTTATATTATTTCCCATATTTGAACTAATTTCCACACTTCCTCATTTAAATATTTCTGATCTTCAGGTCAGTAGTCTGAGATAGTGGATATGGTAAACTTAGTGAAATCCATACTATATTCTAAATAAATGTAATTATAATATATTTTCTAGGTATCTACCATAACTAGCTTGGATGTTAGTTAGAACCACAATTTGCCCATATATGTCACAGAAATAGTTATTTTGGAACTTTCCGATACTGAAAAAATAAGGTCTTTGCATAGGATGCTCTACATTTCTCACATACACTGAAACCAGTTATGATATGCTTGTTGTTTCCTCTCTTTATGCATCCATTGAATAAAATATATGTCCCTAGAAGTCAGATTTCTCTTTATAATAGTCTTTTGCCAACAAAGTAATGTTGTACTTCATTTTCTGTCAATCTTTGACATCCATTTAGACATTCAGCAATTCTTTTAGTAAACACATATCAAGTGAAAACTGTGTGCATAAAATTTTCACATGTATTTTACAGAGAAAATTAGTATTTCTACCTAATATTTACTAACACATGCCAAGTGGAATGAAAATTTATACAACTAATTGCAATATAGAGGTAAGATTTTTCAAATGCCTTCACCTTTGTGTAAGAACATTGATAGTTTGGAGGTAAGGGTTGTACTAAATAATGAGATTCATAAAACATAGTTAGAATATATAAAATTAACACACAAATTCAAAAAGGATTTCCCATGTGGCACAGTGGTAAAGAGTCTACCAGCCAATGCAGGAGACTCAAGAGACAAAGATTCAGTCCCTGGGTCAGTTAAGAGCCCCTGAAAAAGAAAATGGCCCCCTGCTCCAGTATTCTTGCCTGGAAAAATCCATAGACAGAAGAGCCTGGTAGGCTGCCGTTCACAGACTAACAAAGAGTTGGACATGACTGAGCGACTGAGCACGCACATATAAATGCACTTTGCGAACAGTTGAAAATAAGTGTAAATATTAAATTATAAGTATTCATACATATTTAAGAGTCTGCATTGCAGGAAGATTCTTTATCAGTTAATCCACCAGGGAAGCCCAAGGATACTGGAGTGGGTAGCCTACCTCTTCTCCAACGGATCTTCCTGACCCAGGAATCAACCAGGGTCTCCTGTATTGCAGGCAGCTTCTTTACCAGCTGAGCTACCAGGGAAGCCCAAGAACTAGTTATTATGCCCTAAGTAATCATATCTCTGTTGCAACAGTCTCTTGATTTAGACCATTATCAAATAAACTGTGGTCCAAGACTTAGCTTGCAAGTAGAGCAAAATCCAAAACTCTTCAGAGTTCTTGATAGATCTTTTGACTTTATGTATATGACCAGACAGATGGAAAATCAGACTTGAGGTTTACCAACTATACCTGTAAGTGCAACTTGTTATAAATTTCCCATTTTGATGTCTTTTTCAGTGTATGATGATTATTAGGATAACAGTTTATTCTTTTTAATGCTTAATAGGCTCTGTATGTGTATCCCACTTAGCAACACATTTATATGTCAAGATAAGTCTATTGATTAGGAATTATATGTTTTAAAATGAAAAAGTGAACTATCAAATGAGTTCTTCAAGGTCACATAGTCAAATTAGAGCAAGGTTTTGAATCCGGGGTATTGACTAATATTTCTTCAATACATACAATCATCAACATTCTCCTTAGAGTGGTTCTGGTTCAATAGATTGATCTTTTCAGCATTTGCCTTTGTCTCTAGGACATAATCATAAATTGAATTGGGGAATATGAATACCTAGAGCACTAATCAACTAGGAGTTAATGTTGGGGAATTCATATCTGACTTGTTAAATTCTGGAGGACAGAGGCAGAGTTTTATTTTTTAAAATTAGTATTTGTGACATACTGAAGGAGATCAGCCCTGGGATTTCTTTGGAAGGAATGGTGCTAAAGCTGAAGCTGCAGTACTTTGGCCACCTCATGCAAAGAGTTGACTCATTGGAAAAGACTCTGATGTTGGGAGGGATTGGGGGCAGGAGGAGAAGGGGACAACTGAGGATGAGATGGCTGGATGGCATCACTGACTCGATGAGTGTGAGTCTGAGGGAACTCTGGGAGTTGGTGATGGACAGGGAGGCCTGGCGTGCTGTGATTCATGGAGTCGCAAAGAGTCGGCCATGACTGAGTGACTGAACTGAAACTGAAACTTGCAACATAACAACAACCACCTGACATACACTTGTTTTTCAATTTATGTCTATGTTTAAAGGAAGACGAAAAATGGAAGAATAAAAGGAAAGGAGGAAAGACAGAAAAAAGGGCAGAAAAGAAGAAAGGAAGGAAGCAAGGCTGGGAAAGAGGAAAGTGGAGACAAGGAAGGAGGAAAATCAATGCTATTTATTAGTAAAAGTTGTACGGAATAAAATCTAAGTGTAAAATACAATTGTTTTCATTTCGAAAGTATTCATAGCTTTCCAAAGAAATTGTGACTATTTATCTGTGTGCATAAGTTTATGCATTAATACTTAAGAATGTAAGAATAAGTAATAGAAATCTAACTACTGAATACTGATATTTTTTGAAACTTAACCACTTTCATTTTAAAAAATGATTTTTAAGAAACTAATACACAATCACTAAATATATCAAACACTGTACAATGATGAATACAAGAAGTAAAAAAGTGAAAGACTGCACATAATTCTTCTAGAGTAGTCAGGCTTCCACTGATGTACCTGGTGAACTTAGTTCTCCAATAATATATTTGGGAAAAGGTATTTTAAAAATAGATAGAATACATATATATGTATACCATAATTTAATAGGACTATTATGTGGATTTTTTTTTCCTCTGAGTGGTGGTGTATAATGTTAAGACATTATCTTAAAGATCAAGAAATTTGAGGAGCTTATCACTAATTTACCACTTAGAGACAATGAATTTCTAGAGTAGAATGAGCACAAAGGAAGATGGTGATAGCAAAGTTTTAGGTTATCTGAAACAAAGCCCCAGGATATAAAGACTAAATCTGTTTCTCATGAATGGACTCAGCTCACCTGCCCATGCCTTTTAGATTTTCCTTCACCTTACATCAAGCAGATGTTGAAAGTACTGAGGAAATTTTCTCCTTTTATTAAGCAATGATTTTTTTGTCAATATTTCACTGGGATTAAATATAAATTTTGTGATAATAATATAGAAATAGATGCAAGTTTATTTGGTATTAACATGCAACAGTTTACATATGCACTCTGTAGGATAAAGACATGCAGACTCAGGATACTGAAATTTTAGAACACAATTGATCAATATGAATTCAAAGAGGGCTCAGCTCAGCTGTTGACAGAGGTACAGTGAGGAACATGTGATTCACTATATCAGAACGAGTTATGGCAACTTAAATTGGAGGCTGATCTGAATTGAAAAGAGTACTTCAGACCAAGAGATTAAAATGTAGGTTGAAAAAATGATACTGAGCAATTACTGACCCCTGATCCCATCAAATCTTCTGAGTTGACAGGAAAAGTTTCTGACAAGAAATAAGGATCTGGGTCTGTGTTTTGCTTACCATAATAACTGAACTGGAGTTTCTTCTAAAAAGAAATATTAGCAGCCAACTTAAAATAGAGCATATTATGAATACTGGACTTCATTTAAGAATTTTCTCTACTAGATATTTAACTTCATTTTCTATATTTGAGAATGCTTGATGTTATTTTTTTCATAATTTTTAGTGAATGAAATTTGTTTTTTATGACAAATTTTTCTGTGATCAAGCAAATACTACAAAATGTAAGCTACACAAACATCATTCTTTTTTTTTAAATAAAATATTGCCTAAAATTAGACAGAATACCCTCAAAAAAAAAGAAAAGAAAAGAAAAGCTGTAGAGGCAGTGTCAATTACCAGGACATACATATACAAAGAGTAGGGACAAGTTTGGAAATGTAGAGTGAATTAAATAAAGATGCAATGTGTAAAATTGGATTCTAGTGAGCCTAGCTTTTTAATAAAGATTGAAATAATTTTTGTGAAATGTTTACTTTTACTTTAAGTAATGAGAAATGCAAACTTTCTTAAAGTATTTTATGCATGTTGTGTATGTATATATACATGTACGTGCTTATATATGTAACACCTGTATATAATTAATTTTAAATGTATACAATTCCATTCCCTCCTAGAATGTAGAAAGATGAAAATAACATTTCAATAACTCTAGAAATAAGGGGGAGATAGGACAGATAATTAACTAAAGGAATATTTTTTCCTAATCCTTTCAGAAAACTGCGGTTGCAAGGTAAGAGTAGCATAAAGTCCAAGAAAGGACAGCATCCCTCCCCCACCAAAAAGAGCTAGGGTACTTAGACTATCTAGCCTGTCACAAAACATGGGAAGGGACTGAAGCTGCAATATAAACAGGTTGGAAGACATCAGCTTAAAGTTCAGCCAACTGCTAAAGACAGATTTTGGGCTAGAGTAGTAGTATATACAACCCCTGAGAGGCACTGATGTAAGAGGGCTCAGCTACTCATATGGAATACCATGAATTTCTAATCAGGTGCTTTTAAATTCTGATTTCCTCGGGAGTATATGCCCAGCAGTGGGATTGCTGGATCATGTGACAGTTCCACTGCCAGTTTTTTAAGGGATCTCCACACAGTTCTCCATAGTGGCTGTACTAGTTTTCATTCCCACCAACAGTGTTAAGAGGGTTCCCTTTTCTCTGCATCCTCTCCAGCATTTATTGTTTATAGACTCTTTGATAGCAGCCATTCTGACCGGCATGAGATTTGCATTTCTCTGATAAGGAGTGATGTTGAGCATCTTTTCATATGTTCGTTAGCCTTCTGTATGTCTTCTTTGGAAAAAATGTCTGTTTAGTTCTTTGGCCATTTTTTTTTTTTTTTTTGATTGGGTAGTTTATTTTTCTGGTATTGAGCACATGAGCTGCTTGTATATTTTTGAGATTAATTCTTTGTTAGTTGCTTCATTTGCTATTATTTTCTCGCATTCTGAAGGCTGTCTTTTCAGCCTGCTTATAGTTTCTTAGATGATAACGATGACCCTATATGTGAGACAGCAAAAGAAACACAGGTGTTAAGAACAGACTTTTGGACTCTGTGGGAGAAGGTAAGGGTGGGATGATTTAAGAGAATAGCATTGAAACATGCATATTACTATATGTGAAATAGATTCCCAGTTAGGTTTGATGCATGAGACAGGGCACTCAGGGCTGGTGCACTGGGATGATCTTGAGGGATGGGATGGGGAGGGAGGTGGGAGGGGGGTTCAGGATGGGGAACACATGTAAATCCATGGCTGATTCATGTGAATGTATGGCAAAAACCACTACAAGATTGTAAAGTAATTAGCATCCAATTAAAATAAATTAATTAATTTACAAAAAAAAAAAAAGCATATGAGAGGTGCGAGAGACCAGAGAGAGCTCCTTTTCCTAGTGCAGGTATTGCAGAAGGTAGGATGCATCCTGGAAAATAAAAGGCGAAAACCTTGCAGCTCTTACCAAATCTTTCTCAAAGCCTGAAGTCTCTTGGGGAGGAATAGAAAGATGAGTTTTTCCTGGAAACAAAGACATGTGACTGCTAAAGGAAGCTTTTTTTAAAAAAGCTGTATTACATCTAAGGAAAGGATAGGAAACAGACTTGGCTTTAGGCAGCTATTATTAGAGGTCTCTTATCACTGGAAGAAGGTGGTGGTGGGGACTTTCTCTATCACAAGACTCACTAGAGATACAAGGCAGAGCCTCACTGACTTGGAACAGAGGGACAAGAATTCTGAGAAAGCTACAGCCCTAGGACGCAATTACCCAGAGCTCCTTAACTACAGGGACAGCAGGGAACAAGCTAAAATAAGACACATATACCACAGCTGTGCCTAGCAAGCACAAAGTAACAAGCAGGACTAGTCTACCATGAGGCAAGGGAGAAGAGCATGGAGAGAGACATCCCTCATGAGGTGCAAGCTTAAAGAATCAGCTGAAACTTAAGGGGGAAGCTCTCCTTTCACAGAATATCCACCTCTGGTCCACTGTTGCTCAGTCGCTCAGTCGTGTCTGACTCTTTGCGACCCCAAGGACTGCAGCACGCCATGCCTCCCTGTTCTTCACCATCTCCCAGAGCCTTTTCAAACTCATGTCCATTGAGTCAGTGACACCATCCAACCATCTCATCCTCTGTCATCCCTTTCTCCTCCTGCCTTCATTCTTTCCCAGCATCAGGGTCTTTTCTAATGAGTCAGCTCTTCTCATTGGTGGCCAAAGTATTGGAATTTCAGTTTCAACATCAGTCCTTCCAAATAAATATTCTGGATTGATTTCCTTTAGGATTGACTGGTTTGATGTTTGGCATTTAGTTAAATTTTTGAGACATTATAAAAGATCTATATCTAGCAATCTAGAGAATCATTTTGAGAGATGATGGACATTGGATACACAGTCTTTATAAAAAACACACTATAATTAAGATGTGAAAGCATTTAAGGGGAACAGCTGACAACACATATGAAGGAAAAGGTGATTTCAGAAAAGAGATGGAAAATAGAAGGAAGTATTAAAATGAAATGGTGCCACTAAAAGCAGTAATGGTGGTTATCTCCTTTGAAAGCTTTATTCAGTAGACTTAACAGTGCTAAAGCAAAAATTAAATTAATTGAATATAGTTCAATCACAAACCTGAAACATAAACAAAAAACAAAACAGAGGTGAAAGAGAACAACTAAATAGGTCAAATAGTGCAAAATACATCAGTTTGGAATTTCAGAAGCAGAAAGAGAGAAGAAAAAATGTTTTAATTGATCACTGGCAAGCAAATTTAAAATATGATGAAATAAATCAAGCAATGAATACAAAAAGTGAAGGAAAGTAAAATAAAAGTAAATATCTAAGACAGACACACTTATACACATATACACACATGCACTCACCAATAAACACAAACATCCCAATGCAAATAATATTTAGAAAGTTGGAAGTCAGATGAAAGGAAGATCTTGATGTCAGCAAGATAAAGAATCAGCAAATATAAGAAAAATGACAATAACAGAGGAATTCTAATATGAAAACCTGAAAACCAGTACCCCACTGTCCATTGCAACACTGTTTACAATAGCTAGGACAAGGAAGCAACCTAGATGTCTATCGGCAGAAGAATGGATAAGAAAGTTGTGTTACATTTACACAATGGAATATTACTCAGCTATGAAAATGAACACATTTGAGTCAGTTCTAATGAGGTGGATGAAACTGGAGACTACTATACAGACTGAAGTCAGAAAGAAAAACACCAATACAGTGTATTAATGCATATATATGGAATTTAGAAAGATGATAACAATGACCCTATATGCAAGACAGCAAAAGAGACACAGATGTAAAAACAGATTTTTGGATTTTGTGGAAGAAGGCGAGGGTGCGATGATTTGAGAGAATTGAAGCATGAATATTACTATATGTGAAATACATGACCAGTCCAATTTCAATGCATGAAACAGGGCACTCAAAGCCAGGGCACTGAAACTACCCAGAGAGATGGGATGGGATTGGGAAGGAAAAAGGAGGGGAATTTGAAATGGGGGGAAACGTGTACACCCATGGCTGATTCGTGTCAATGTATGGCAAAAAACATTATAATATTGTAAATTAAATAAAAAAAGAAGACAATGGAATTATCTTGAAGTATTGGGAGATTTGGCTCTCAAAAGTTATGCTTTTATATTTAATATAATTATCCTTACAGCCACAAGCAATATAGAGGCTTTCAGACAAAACATAATTGAGAAAATAAATTGTTGCCAACATGAACTGTAACAAATGGTAAAGAAAATTTATACAGAAATTGCTAACAGAGAAAAACCTGTATTTACACAAATAAGTGAGTAGTTCCAGAAATGGTAAAAAGAGAAGTGAATACAAAAATTATTTATTATCTTAAACAAGATATAATATAGATCATTGATTTATTATTCTTTATAATTATCTACTTATAAAGATAATTGACTGCCTAAAGCTAGAATGACCATGATTAATTATAGATTTCTGCCATATAAGTGAAAAATATAACAAAGGACACAAAGGAGGGGAAATAAACTAGAAATCCACTGTTGTAATATTCATATAATATGTGCAAAAAAATATATTTGTGGATCCTCTGTGATAAGTTAAAGATACATGTTGTAAATCTGAGAGCAGTTAATAAAATAGACAATGAAGTATAACTAATAAATTTATAAAGAAGATAAAATTAAGTAAAAAATGTACATTTAATTTAAAATTAGGCAGAAAAAGTTGACTAAAAGACAGATAAAATGAAAAGAAGCTAACACAATTATATATTTATACATAAATCAATAATTGTATTAAGTGCAAGTGATCTAAGCATCCTCATAAAAAGACTGATTCTAAGGTTGATAATGAAAACAAGATACTCCTGTATACTTTCTATAAGAATTTCATTTTAATGTAACTGTAGATAAGCTAAAAGTAAGAGGAGGGAAAATGCAGCAAAACCATTAATCAAAAGGAAACTGGAGAGGCTGTATTAATGTAGCTTCAGATCAAGGACTGTTACCAGAAAGAGGAGAGATATTGCATAACTATTAAGGACTATATTCAGAAAAGAGACATAACGTGCTGAATTGTTTAATGCACTTAAGAATAGAACTTCAAATTGCATGAAGAACAACCTGAGAAATTTCTAGTAAATATCTTCCTATTTTGTGTTAAGTATTAATGAAAGAAGGAAAAAAACAACATCAAAACCATGCCCTTTTAGACAGGCTCAGCAAAATGGACAGATGCATAGCCATAAAACGTCCTTGTTTGTGGGTACTAGAGTTTTACTTAAAATATACTAGGATGAACTTGATACAGAGTTGTGATTTAATGTTTCCATATTTTTATGGAATATAGAATAGTACATTTTATTTTTTTAAGTTGACTATTAAATCTATCTTTTGATAGTCTATGTGGAAGTTCTGAGCACCTTTCTTTTTAATAATTATTTTGCAAATTTCTGTTGATATTCTTCTAGTTGATCTGTTGTTAAACATTTCTTTCTATATATTCAAGATCTCATATTTATGATTATGTCTATGTTGGTAAAGTATCAGTTATGATTATGTTTATACTGGACAAAAATAATAATTTTCATTTGCAATTTATGGAGTGGTAATCATCACTTGGACTTCCCTGATGACTCAGTGGTAAAGAACATTCTGCCTACAACCCAAGAGATACAGCAATCCCTGGGTTAAGAAGATTTCCTGAAGGAAGAAATGGCAATCCACCACAATATTCTTGCCTGAAAAATTCCATGGACAGAGAAGCCTGGCAGGTTACAGTCTAAACAGTTGCAAAGAGTCCAACATGACTAAACAATTGAACATGCATGCACACAATCATTACTTAAAATAATAGATTATTGTGAAAGTGAAAGTGAAATTGGAAATCCCTCAGTCATGTCTAGCTCTTTGTAATCCCACGGACTATAGCCTATAAGGCTCTTCTGTCCATGGGATTTTCCATGCAAGAATACTGGAGTGGTTTGTTATTTCCTATTTACTTCATTATAATAGTTTTTCCATATAGACTGGTTGTCATTTTCAAAAACTTTAATAGCAATGTCTGATTAGATTTTATGCAGGGTATTCTAAAATAATCACTATTTCTTTGCTTTAATAATTTCACAAATACAAAGGTTAAGAATGTACAAAGGTATCATTTTTAAAAATGTTAAATTTATTTTATACTTATTTAACTTTTAATTCTGACATAATTTAAATGAATAAGCATAATTATTTGGAACAATTTTAAGTTTATAGAATAATGGATCAGAAAGTACAGAGAGTTCCCATAAATGCCCTTATGTCCTTGCCTAGCTTCCACTATTTTAGGATCTTTTATCAATGTGGTACATTCATTACTGCTGCTGCTGCTGCTGCTGCTGCTGCTGCTGCTAAGTCGCTTCAGTCGTGATCGACTCTGTGCAAACCCATAGACAGCAGCCCACCAGGCTCCCCTGTCCCTGGGATTCTCCAGGCAAGAACACTGGAGTGGGTTGTCATTTCCTTCTCCAATGCATGAAAGTGAAAAGTGAAAGTGAAGTCGCTCAGTCGTATCTGACTCTTAGCAAGGCCATGGACTGCAGCCTACCAGGCTCCTCCACCCATGGGATTTTCCAGGCAAGAGTACTGGAGTGGAGTGCCATTGCCTTCTCCTAACAGTTCATGAGATAATATCTATGCACTATTACTAACTAAAATCTATAGGATTTAATCTTTGTGTTGTACACTCTATGGATTTTTACAAATATATAATGGCATGTATCCAATTTTATCCTAACACATAGAAAATTTTCACTGCTCTGAGAATGCCTGTTTCACCTATTCATTTCTCCTCTTCTCCCCACAAACACCTAATGGTCAATGATCTTTTTACCGTCTCCATCATTTTGTCTTTTCCTAAATGTCATACAGTTGAGCTCGTATATTATGTAACCATTTGAGATGAGCTTCTCTCACTTACTAATCTGGGTCTAAGTTTCCCTCATGTCTTTCCTGGACTTGATAGCTCATTTCTTTGTATGACTGAATAATATTCCCTTGTAGGGATGTACCATAGTTTGCTGATTCACTCACTCCATCATTCACTTCTTGATTGCTTTCAGTTTTTGGCAGTTATAGGTAAGGCTGCTTCAGACATTTGTTTGCAGGATTTTTGTGTGGAGATGAGCACTCGTTTGGGTAAACACTGAAGAACATGACTCCTGGTGTATAGGTGTATATGTAAGAGAATGTTTAGTTTTAAAAGAAAGTGTCAGACTTCCTCCCAGAGTGGCTATAGCAATCTCCTTTCTGAGAGAAATGAATACGAGTGTTTGTTGCTTCTACATTCTCCACAGCATTACATTTTGGATTTTAGCCTTTCTAATTGGTGTCATTAATATCTCATTTTTTAAATTTAGATCCCCTAATGATGTACGATATGGAGTATTCTTTCACAACTGTTTGAAATTTGTACATCTTTTTTTTCTGAAGTATCTTTTTAAGATCTTTTGCCCATTTGTTAATTGTATTATTTTTGTTGATGAACTTTAAAGACTCTATACGGATTTTGGATAATAGTTCTTTATCACACAGGTTTTGAAACTTTCCTCAATATGTGAATTGTATTTTCATTTTCTTTAAAGTAGTTTCATCAGGACAGATTTTTAAATTTTAATGAAGTCCAGCTTATCGATATTTTTGCCTCATATGACTTACTTTTGGTACTTTAACAGTCAAGATCATCTCTTAGTAGCTTTTTCTCCTCAGTTATTGTGTTCATATTTCCTTAGTAAGAAAGACATATTTTAGTTTAAAAATGGCATTGAAACATGTATAATATCATATATGAAATGAATCGCCAGTCCAGGTTCGAGGCACGTTACTGGATGCTTGGGGCTGGTGCACTGAGATGACCCAGAGGGATGGTACGGGGAGGGAGGAGGGAGGGGGGTTCAGGATGGGGAACACGTGTATACTTGTAGTGGATTCATATTGATGTATGGCAAAACCAATACAATATTGTAAAGTAATTAGCCTCCAATTAAAATCAATAAATTTATATTAAAAAATGCAAATACAAAAAAAAGGGAATATAACTCTGTTTTTAGAAAATCAAGATATAGAAAGAGGAAAAAAATGCCTGGCAAATTTCAAGATCCAGATTAGTCTCAAACTTGCATTTTGACAAGATGAATCTTCTCCATACTTGCATTACTAACCTCAAGTTTCAAAATTCTTAGAGTGAAAGCATCTGTCTGGTCAAGCTTAGATTATAGTTGTCTCTCTCCACTAGTAAAGAAGATTATATCTGGATAGATAATTTCAGAATGGCAGTGAAAAAAATAGGAAGAATCAATTCCCTAACAACTAGTCACAAAAAGTATGGAAAACTGGAGAATGTTCAATACGCAAAAAAGATCACAATCCCATAAAAATAGTAATATTTTAGCTTAAATACCATAACAGAGAATTCTTCAGAGACATTTTTTATTCTAGATTACCATTCACTCTCTTGGATGATCTAAAATATACACTCTATTTTTTCTTCACATATCCCATTTGGAAAAATTGGACAAGCAATTCTAAAATTTATGGTCAGTGATTTTTATAAAACACAGTCAAGGACTCTTTAAGAAGTGCTATTACATTTAGATTTTTTTATTATTAGGATAAATAAGAATAGGAAAAGAAAATATTAAAGGCAGATGCCATTTGTCAAGTATTTTTTCTTCTACTCCAAGGCAAGTCTAATGACTAGCTAGTAAAAATGGATTTTCTAGCTATTAGGTAGGTAATTAATAAAAGGGCATTTGATTCATTGATTTGATTTTGTATTTATGTACAATGGGGTTCATGAATTACTATCTTTTATCCATTGAGAATTCTAAAGCTAAATATTGTCTTCCTCTCAGTCATGGGTGAATATGGCACTGGCCTGTTTAATTGACTGGAGAACACTAATGCACCAAGATCAATAGAAACAGAACTTGAGTTCTAAATCCTATTTCTCAATAATAATGCAGTTTCTACAGTTCTGGTAAAATTGCTAGGTAAAAATTCAGAAACCATGAAAATATCAATGAAAAATACTTACTAGCCTTAGAAAAAAGTATAGATCATCCTTTAAAAATAGCCAACACATAATAAAAATTCATTTTAACACTGGATGTTATATCTCAATTATGGTATATACTTTATCTTTTTGTAAGTGAAAGGTCATATGAAATACTATATTCCGTTGTCAAATATTATATGTCTTTGGGAATTTTTTTCACACGTCATTTAATAATGAACAAATCAATAACATTCATTCCTTTAATACATTTTTATTTTATGCTTACTGTATACCTAGTTTTTTTAGGTATGAAAGTTACAAAAATGAACATAGTTCCACCTATCAAAAAGCCTACTTTCAGGAAAGAGAGGAAATCTAAGATTATGGAAACATTAAATTTCAACATAAAATTCTAAAGATATGACCAAATCAAACAAAAATGGGGTGAAACTTCGGAGTGGCCTCAAATGAACAAGCATACTAAGGTAATTTTTGTATATAAACCAGATGATTAAATAAAAGCTTGAAATAAATCATGGAGGGATAATTCACAAGAAGAGGTATCTCCTTCCTTGCTTCTTTCTAGTTTCTAGTGATTTGCCAGGGGATCTTTGGCATTTCTTAGCTTTTACCTATAGCATCTGAATCTTGGTCTCCTCTGTCACATGGCATTTTCCCTGTGTGTCTGTATTCAAATAGTGTTTTCCTTTTCTGATAAGAATCCAGTAATATTGAATTAAGACTCATCCTAATGACTTCATCTTAATTTGATTACAATAACTACAGATATTAGGACAGCAAAATATCTTTCTGGGGTCACAATTTAACTATAAATAGGGAGTCTCCTTCTTTATTGTAGACCTGTTATGTTATATGAAAATATATTTCATTAAAAAGTAATCTCAACCTAATAATAGATAAGAGTGAATCTGTCACATGAAGTTGACGTTAGTGTGTATAATATTATGTGGACAGGGAAGCCTGGCTTGCTGCAGTCCATGGTATCTCAAAGAATCAGACACAACTGAGCAATTGAACTAAACTGAACTCACTGATCAATAAGAATTTTAATACTTACTTTAAGAAAGCATGCAGCATTTTTTAAATAAAAAAGTTGAAATTAATAATGATAAAAGCAGACATAGAAATATAATGATATAGAAAACCAAGAAAATCCTGGAAAGGATAAATTAATGAAGAGCTGGTTCATGTGCTTGATGAAAAGATAGAGACAAAGCGTCAAGGATTAGAAATGAAAACAGAGATTTATCCACAAATGCAGCAGAGTTGATATATTTTTAAGAGAGTATTACCTGTGAACTCTAGGGCAAGAAATTTCAAAATCTGAAGGAGATAGACAATTTCTTAGTGATAAACTTCCACTATTTATAAAATAAGGACAAAGATTTAATAAACCATTTATCATAGAATACATTGTGAAGATAGTTGAAAATCTATTCTTTAAAAATATTTTTAGTTGAAGGATAATTGATTTACAATATTCTGTTGATTTCTGCCATACATCAATATGAATCAGCCATAGAAATACATATGCCCTCTCCCTCTTAAACCTCTCTCCCACCTCCCACCTCTTTCCACCCCTCTAGGTTGTTACAGAGCCCCAGTTTAAGTTCCCTGAGTAATATAACAAATTGAAAATATACTCCTAAAAGTCACCATGACTATAAAATAGTAATTAAATCCAATATTATTGAAAACATTCAACTATAAAAAACATGAAATCTCCCTAGCTGGCTTCATTAACCAGAATATTGATAAGTATTATTCATTTATTATGAGTAATTTATTGATAAGTATTATTCTAAGTAGATATTCATTTCCCACTGAGGCGTGGTTAGAATCAAGGTATACTTTTCACTATCATGGCTAGTATAGAGTTAGACTGATAGGAGCATTATGGATTAGTAAATTTCCTTAATGCCTGGTATAAATCAACTAATATAAAAACATCCTTTGGTTCACCTCTAGAATTTAATACGAGATTTGGTCAGTAGTGCTAGCGGAATTTTCATAGATGTGTGTGTGTGTGTGTGTGTGTGTGTGTGTGTGTGTGTGTGTATCCTGTGCCCTTACAATGCTATCTGATGTAGATGAAGAACTAGTGATGAAGACCTCACCTACCAATGTAAGAGACATGAGACGAACATTCAATCCCTGGGTCAGGAGGATCCCCTGGAGGAGGGCATGGTGACCCACTGCAGTATTCTTGCCTGGAGAATCCCGTGGACAGAGGAGCATGGCGGGCTGCAGTCCATGAGATCGCACAGAGTTGGACACAAATGAAGCAACTTAGCATGGCAGGGCACATATAAATAAAGTGGAAAACACACATTCACCCCTGTGATAAACACTCATACCTGATTTTCAAATAAAAGCTCATTTCCATCAAAAGATAAGCTTTACCTCCCATGAGGACTCCTCTCATTCTTCAGGAAATTAATCCACCTGACTAATGGTTTAGTAGAAATATTTTTATATTTTATATTTTAAAATTATTATTACTTAGTAGAACTAATAATCATTTAGTAGAACTAATAATTTAATATTCCAGTAGAACTATTCAAAACACTAAAGGATGATGCCATCAACATGTTGCATTCAATATGTAATCAAATCTGGAAGATCCAGAGGTGGCCACAGGACTGGAAAAGGTCAATCCTCATCCCAATTCCCAAGAAGGATAGAACCAAATGTGCTAACCATCGAAAAATTGCACTCATATCTCATACGAGTAAATTCATGCTTAAAATCTTTCTTAAAATCTGGCACACTAGGCTTCAGTATTATGCAAACCAAAAACTTCCAGATGTCCAAACTGGGTTTAGAAAAAGAAGAGGAACCCAGGATAAAATTTCCAACATTCACTGGATCATAGAGAAAGCTAGGGAATTCCAGAAAAGCATCTACTTCTGTTTCATTGACTATGCCAAAGCCTTTGTGTGGATCATAATAAACTGTAGAAAGCTCTTAAAGATATGAGAATACCATCTTATCTGTCTCCTGCAGGTCAAGAAGTAGCAATTAGAAACCTGTATGGAACAACTAATTGTTTCAAGATTGAGAAAGGAATATGACAGGGCTGTCTGCTATCACCTGGTTTGTTTAATCTATATGCTGAGCACATCATGAGAAATGCTGATCTGGATGAGTTACAAACTGAAATCAACATAGGCAGGAGAAATGTCAACAACCTTAGATATGCTGATGATATCACTCTAATGGCAGAAAGCCAAGAGGAACTAAAGAGCTTTGATGAGGGTGAAGGAGAAAGTGAGAGTCAATTTAAAAGGAAATATTAAAAAAAAAACAAAAAACTAAGATTATGGCATCTGGTCCCATTCAGTTCAGTTCAGTCACTCAGTCGTGTCCAACTCTTTGCGACCTCATGAATCGCAGCACACCAGGCCTCCCTGTCCATCACTAACTCCCAGAGTTCACTCAGACTCAAGTCCATCAATTCAGTGATGCCATCCAGCCATCTCATCCTCAGCCATCTCATCTCCTTCTCCTCCTGCCCCCAATCAATCCTAGCATCAGAGTCTTTTTCAATGAGTCAACTCTTCACATGAGGTGGCCAGAGTACTGGAGCTTCAGCTTTAGCATCATTCCTTCCAAAGAAATCCCAGGACCCATCTCCTTCAGAATGGACTGGTTGGATCTCTTTGCAGTCCAAGGGACTCTCAGGAGTCTTCACCAACACCACAGTTCGAAAGCATCAATTCTTTGGCGCTCAGCCTTCTTCACAGTCCAACTCTCACATCCATACAGGACCACAGGAAAAACCATAGCCTTGACTAGACGGACCTTTACTTCATGGCAAATAGAGGTGGGGAAAGGTGGATGTAGTGACAGATTTCCTCTTCTTGACTCTAAAAATCACTGCAGATGGTGACTACAGTCATGAAATCAGAAGACATTTGCTTCCTGGCAGGAAAACTATGACAAAACTAGACAGCATGTTGAAAAGCATAAACATTACTCTGTCAACAAAGATCCATATAGTCAAGGCTATGGTCTTCCCAGTGGTCATATATGGTTGTGATAGCTGGACTGTAAAGTAGGCGGAGTGCAGAATAATTGATGTCTTTGAACTGTGGTGCTAAAGAAGACTCCTGAGAGTCCCTTGGACTGCAAGGAGATCAAACCAGTCAACCTTAAGGGAAATCAACTCTGAACACTCATTGGAAGGACTGATGGAACTCCAATATTTTGGTCATCTGATTCAAACAGCTCTTATTGGAAAAGTCCTTGATGCTGGGAAAATTTGAGGGAAAAAGTAGGTAAGTGTGTCAGAGGACAAAAAGACTGAATAGTATCACCAGTGCAACAGACATGAATTTGGGCAAATTTTGGGAGAGGGTGAGGGACAAGGAGGCCTGGCGTACTGCAGCACCTGGGGTAGCAAACAGTCGGACATGACTAGTAACTGAACCATGACAACTATTTAATGCTGTATCCATAAGTTCATTTTTACATGTGATACTCTAAACGGTAATACTTTGTTTATACATTTATCTTTCTTATCAGACAGTGAGCTCATTAAGATAAAATTAATGCATTGTGGAAGTTCAATACCTTATTATCGATGAAACTATTAACTGAGGAAATTAAATTGAGGAATTCACCTTCCTAGCACTGAATCAAACAGGCATTAACCTGTGTTATACAGAGACATTTCAAATGACGGATGGATTTCTTTCGTGAGAAATAAAGCAAAATATACCATAAGATTTGTAAATAAAATGTGAAAATTCCCCAACATAGTAGAACAATGGATACGGGCAGGAATTTTCACTCTGTAACTTTTAGGAACGAAAATGCTTAAACATTTGTCATAGACAAAATGAATCCTTAATCTACCTTTCAGTTTTCTGACAGAAAGAGCGCTGGCCATCATGTCATCTAGGAATTTCCCCTAGTCTATCAGCTGAAAAATATTCAATTGATTATCACAGATGGGCATGAAGTCTGTTCTGATGGACTGAGGAGGGAAAAGATTGATAAACGCTGAGAGACAGATTACATCTTGATGATTATTTTTGCAAAGTCAATCATCTGTGTACTGGGTGCTTATTATAATCTATCCTCGAAAAATTATCATTGCCTACTAATTGGCATACATTTTACTTCATTTTTTTAATTTAAAATGCCAAGGATAATTTTCTTCTGGAAATGATTATATATAGCAATGGAGAAACACACCTAACAAAATCAGCAACTTTATAATCTTCATTTTTAAAAAATGATGAATATTTCAAATTTTCTCTGTGTCTTATTACATCAATATTAGATGTATCTTAAATGTGGAAATAGTAAAACTATACGACCACATTATAACTATATCCAGTCAACATTCTCTTAATATTTTATGTTAATCTATTAGTATACCTAACAATTATTTCCACAAAGCACCCATTTGAAAAACTTGGAAATTGCACCTATTTACTCTTATGTAATTCATAAATTGACTTTTTGAGCTAGAATGGTTAGTTTGTACATGGACAAGTCAAATAAGAGGGCATGCAATTTTTATTTTATATCTTTTCCAGTGCATGTAGCATACCAGGCTGGCTTTCTTCTAACAAGTGAAATAGGAAAGAGTTTTATGTGGGGGCAATTCTGTCTTATATATTTCAGTTTTTGTCATCATTACATCCTAGAAAATGCATCCCTTTTTACAGAATCCCTATTTTTCAAAATATGATTTCTTTAGGTTTCTGGATACATCAAAGATTTTGTTTGTTTTCTTGTTTGTTTTGATAGGGAATGCCCTTTAAAAAAATTTTTGTCTTAAATTTATATGCTATGATGATCCAGAGCCAGTTGCTTTCAGATCCCTTCCTCATCCCTCTTGCTCTTTTTTGGTATGGTAGAGGACCTGATATATGCCTCTTATGTTTCCTTGGCTCAGTTTCACTTGGCATTCCAGCTTGTTTGGGATTAATGAGAGGTACTAGTGGGAGATGGTACAGTGGTGGTTCTTCAAAAATTAAGAAACAGAACTCCCATATGATCCACTCAGTTTCACTCTGAGTATTTATCCAGAGGAAACAAAACACCAACTTGAAATGTCCTCAGCCCCATGTTTCTTGTAGGATTATCTATAATAGCCAATATAGGGAAAAAACTTAAGAGTCCCTTGATGGTTGAATGGATAAAGAAAAAGGGAGATATGTATACATATCCACATACACAAAGGATATATATATTCAGCCTTCATTTCCCTCATAAAATTTCCCAGCACTGGCTATAACTTCTAAGTAACAGGACATAGAACTCCTGCAGAGGGTTGTAGTGTTTTTCTGCCATTGTTAATCTCTAAGTATCCTCATTTTTCCCTTTTATCTTCTTTGGTTTTGATCACCTTTGTAATTAGCTCGCTATTAAATTGCCCGTATTTTAACTGCTTTAAGTACTTATGACCCTTACTCCACTCAGAACAGATTTTGAATGCCATACATTCCAACTAAAAAATTAGTAGTAGCATCCTTGAGTCTTGTGTTGCAGTGTATTTTAAGCTTACACTGTGGCTCTGATGCAGTGCTAGAATCAATTGCAAATGCATAGCATGGAGAGGAAATTATATTTAACTTCTCACATGCCATATAACTGTTCTACTAACTGCTTCTGAATTATACTTCAGTATTATATTTGGTGGCTACAAGATTAGTTACTTTATTGTATATGTTCATAGAATAGTTTCTTCTCCAAAGACCGTGTACTTTCTTTAACAAGTCTTTATTAGAAAAGTTTTTGAGACTTACATATCTCGGTGCATTAAAACTATTCTAAAACCCATATATTCTGTTTTTCACATACTGGCAAGTGTGGAAATGCGATGAACTTATGTCAGTGTCTTCTTGCTGCTGTAACACATTATCACAAACTTAATAGGTAAAAACAGCTCAAGTTTATCATGCTATAGTTCTGTCCATCTCAAGATCCTTCATCTTAATCATACTTCCAAAATTCTTTCACCACATAAAGCAAGATATTCACAGGTTGTAGGATTAAGATAATAGACCTTATTTATTTATTTATTTTGGCAGCATGATGCAGCATGTGGGATCTTAGTTCCCCAATCAAAGACTGAATTCACACTCTCTGGAGTAGAAGTGTGGTGTATTAATCACTGGACTGCCAGGGGAGGTCCCAAGATACAGGAATTTTTAGGCAGTGGTTATTCTGCTTACCACAACTTTCATAAAGCAATGGTCAGAGCACAGACTAGACTAGAAGTTTCACAATTCTCAGTCACATGTTGGTCCTATCACATTACAAATTATTTGAATCATCTAAAGAAGAGATCACTTTTTAAAATATGACTATTAAAACTAGACAGATTATTTTAAAGGAGAAAAAGTATTGTCCTTCTTACTAGCAAATGGTCACACCATACCTTGTATTTATTTTGGTTAAAAAATTTTAACATTATAGGTCTGCAGCTAAGATTGCTAGGGAAGGATTGGAAAATGAGAACACATTTGGAAGATCCACACAGGAAATGTACAAGAGTGGAGTTCCAGAATTAGGAACCATAAACGTAAAGATGCATCATATGGACAGTTGTCAACAGGGCTATCAGACTTTTTTAAGCAGTATGATACCTGATAAATAATATTCACAAGTTCAGCAAACTAATTACTTTTTCATCACTGATAGCAATTCATTAAAGTTGTGCATAAAAACATTTTTAAATTAGTATTTGCTTGATCTAGTTGAAGGATGGGGAAATTTCAAGATAAAGGGTATGCTTGAAACTGTTACCAAAGTAAAAGAGCATAAATAGAGAAAAATAATTTAATAAAGGAAAGTAATGGTGCCACAGGTGACTGCCTGGTTATTTGTATAAAAAGACACTATTCCTTACACAAGACATAAAATGAATATTCAAGCTAATCGTGTGTGTGTGTGTGTGTGTGTGTGTGTGTGTTTGTACATGTTAGTCACTCAGTCGTGTTTGACTTTTTGCACCCCCATGGACTGTAGCCTGCCAGGCTCCTCTGTCCATGGGATTCTCTAAGTAGAAATACAAAAATAGTGTGGGTTTCCATTTCCATCCAAGGGATCTACCAGATCCAAGGATTGAACCAGGGTCTCTTAGCATTTCAGGTAGGTTCATTACCATTTAAGTCACAAGGGAAGTCCCTCAAGTTGCTTTTGTCAGGATGTTAAGGGAAAGGATGATCCTAGCTGATAAGCTGAGTTACAAATTTTGTCCTTTTTTTACACTTTTTTGCTAATACTAAATTTACATTCAAAAATCTTAGTTGATATATGAAAGAAAATATATTTCTCATCAACCTAATAACATCCACCTAAATAATTACTCCTCTCAAATTTAATATTTACCTTAAAATAATGTGATTATTTATTATAATTACAAATAAGTGTAAATTGATCAAAGCCTTGCTAGTTCTGTGCTTTACCAGTGTTTGTATGCTTTGGCAATCTATATGATGATGAATGATATCTTGTGAATATTTTAATTTGTATTTCATTTTTATTGTGAGTAATTTGACAATGTATGGAATTAGATACTCTTAATCAGATTATGTATATACTTTTCCTTTCGATAATCCACCTTTTTTCATTCTGTTTTGTTCCCGGTATATAATGATGAACTAAAAAGCTATGTTCACCAGTGTCACAGAGCTTATGGTCTAATGAGCAAGACACAAAATAATCAAGTAAGAAAACCATGGTGTAAATCTATAAAGGAAAACGGAGTATAATTTGACAAAGGGATGTGAGGAGAAGAATTACATAAGAATTACCTAGTAGAAGAATTACCTAAGAAATTTAAGGAAGTTTGCAAGGTCAGGTTTTAAAATGCCCTTCACATATTTGAAGCTGCAATATGACCCCTGGATATATATGTCCCCTGATGGCTCAGCAGTAAAAATCTGCCTGCAAAGTAGGAGAGTAGGTTCAATCCTTTGACCAGAAGGGAGATGTAAATTTGATCCCTGGGCCAGGGAAGATCCCCTGGAAAAGGAAATGGCAAATCCTGCCTGTATTCTTGCCTGGTAAGTCCGATGGACAGAGGAGATTGGTGGGCTACAGTTTATGGGGTTGCAAAGAGTTGAACATGACTTGGTGACTACAACACAAAAAAGCAGACATTTTTTGAAAGAAAAAAGGCAGAATTACTTTTATTTCATTACCAGAATACTCTATGGCTGATTCTATTTCTTATTTTGTTCTAAAGGCACTGTCCACTCAGTACCATAATATGATAATTATATAAACAACATGGATAAGAATATCCTCATTTAATACTAAAGATAAATGAAGCAAAGAATGGTTAACTGTTTTGTTAAGGTCAAATCCCAGCTTTGTTTTAAACCTTAGCCTTTTTCAGTACAGGACCTTTGAGAGCACGTGGTAATCTTTTTTTACTTGGAGGTTTATGATTGTCACTTGGCAAACTATGAATACCAAGTACCTAAAAACTAATTTGATACAAAATATGAAAATACATTGCAACATAAAATGTATTATATTAAAACATAGAGCTCAGTTTACTATTGCTTATCTGCATATTTAAAATTTGCACAATACACTCTCAAAAGTAAGAAAGAACATATCCCCTGAGACTTTTGCCTCAATTTGACAGAATAAAGGAGTGGGTTTTCCTAAATTAAATCACCACATTTGATTATTTCAAGGAGAAAAGCAGAAAAGTTAAAAGGAGAATTGAAGAGAGAAGATGTGGAAAGGATGAGGAGAGAAACAGAACTATGAGAATAGAGATGGCAGGATAGAAGATAATGAATTGTACTCTCTTAGATGGAGAGCAGGGAGAAATTATTTTTAGAAAGATAAAAATGAGCTAGTACATAAGAATGATATTTATAAACTACTCAATACTCAACTGTAGTAAGATGTGGCAGAGTAAGATGGGATCATGATATTTAATATATCTGTCTGGACCCCTTTTCCCTTATACTGCATGTCACTTCCCAAAGATTTAATTTATTTCATCAGATTGGTTGTCACATACTCCATTTCCCTTATCCTCTAAACTGCTAATTTTTGTTCCTGAATATTCAGTAGTAGATGTAACCACTAAGCATATAATCACATTCTGTAATTCCCTCATTTTAAGTTTTTATTCACATTATAATTTAGAGCTTTCTGAAAATAAAATAAGGTTTAAAGATAATGCTTTTCTTGGAAGAGCATAGTCAAATAAAGTTATACCTAAAGGAACTAAAATTACATTTTCTAAATTCATGCTTTTATTTTCCTGTTTTATTGGAACATATAAGTATCTCATAGAAACTGTACTCTTTTAGATTCCAAAGCAAAAAGGTTCACATGATTTTGTAATATAATTTAGTACATTACTTATTTTTTGGTTGGTTCTAAGACCATACTTAGTATCAAATGTAAAAGGACTAATATACTAATTTATATTTTATTTATATGGCCACAAAGAAAAAACAACTTGATTTTAATGTGGTATTTATTATTTTTGTTACATATCATCAAGACTACATATCCATATTAATTATTAATAACAAATTTAAAAGTGTACCTTTTAACTTTGAAAAAAGTATAGTGTTAGGAACTCTTTATATGGGAACTCATGTTGGAAAAAAAGCATTTTAAAAGGATTACATTTGCATGGTGTTCAGAAAATGTGTCCTCTAGAGAAACGTTTCATTGTTATTTTAATAACTGTGTCAAGACATTCTGTATGGCAAAAGTATTTCTCATTACATCTTCGAGACTGACAACTGACTTCAACTGATGATAGATGAAAATAAAGCACATACAAGAAAAATTGAACACTATTACACCTTCTGTTTACTGATGCAGCTGGAAAAAAGACAATCCCTAAGAATAAACTATTCAAAAGATATCTTAGTGGAAGTGACTGTCAAATGATAGATGAAATGGCATGGTCTCCCCATGGCTCGTAAAACTGGATTTTATTTTATTGTAATTGTTTTTTTTATTTAAAACTCCTAGGTTCAATTCAGTTCAGTTGTTCAGTCATGTCTGACTCTTTGTGACTCTGTGAATTTCAGCACAATAGGCCTCGCTATCCGTCACCAAATCTTGGATTCTACTCAAACTCATGTCCATTCAGTTGGAGATGCCATCCAACCACCTCATCCTCTGTTGTCCCATTCATTCTACTCTGGCTTTCAATCATTCCCAGAATCAGGGTCTTTTCAAATGAATCAGTTCTTCTCATCAGGTGGCCAAAGTATTGGAGTCTCAGCTTCAGCATCTGTCCTTCCAATGAATATTCAGGACTGATTTCCTTTAGGATGGACTGGTTGGATCTCCTTGCTGTCCAAGGGACTATCAACAGTCTTCTCCAACACCACAGTTCAAAAGCATCAATTCTTCAGCTCTCAGCTTTTTTATAGTCCAAATCTCACATCCATACATGACCACTGGGAAAACCAAAGTTTTGACTATATGGACATTTGTTGGCAAAGTAATGTATCTGATTTTTAATATGTTGTCTTTTTTGCTCATAGCCTTTCATCCAAGGAGCAAGTGTCTTTTAATTTCATGGCTGCAGTCACCATCTGCACTGATTTTGGAGCCTAAGAAATTAAAGTTAGCCACTGTTTCCACTGTTTCCCCATCTATTTCCCATGAAGTGATGGGACCAGATGCCATGATCTTCATTTTCTGAATGTTGAGCTTTAAGCCAACTTTTTCACTCTCCTCTTTCACTTTCATCAAGAGGCTCATTCCTCTTCACTTTCTGCCATAAGGGTGGTGTCATCTGCGTATCTGAGGTTATGGATATTTCTCCCAGCAATCTTGATTCCAGCTTGTGCTTCTTCCAGTCCAGCATTTCTCATGATGTACTCAACATATAAGTTAAATAAGCTAGGTGACAATATACAGCCTTGACATACTCCTTTCTGATTTGGAACCAGTCTTTTGTTCCATGTCCAGTTCTAAATGTTGCTTCTACACCTGTGCACAGATTTCTCAGGAGGCAGGTCAGGTGGTTTGGTATTCACATCTCTTGAAGGATTTTCCATGGTTTGTTGTGATCCACACAGTCAAAGGCTTTGGCATAGTCAATAAAGCAGAAGTAGATGTTTTTTCTGGAATTCTCTTGCTTTTTCAATGATCAAATGGATGTTGGCACTTTTATCACTGTTTCCTCTACCTTTTCTAAATCAAGCTTGAACATCTGAAAGTTCATGGTTCATGTACTGCTGAAGCCGGGCTTTGAGAATTTTGAGCATTACTTTGCTAGCTTGTGAGATGAGTGCAATTGGGTGCTAGTTTGAGCATGCTTTGTCATTGCCTTTCTTTGAAATTGGAAAGAAAACTGACCTTTTCCAGTCCAGTCACCACTGCTGAGCTTTCTAAATTTTCTGGCATATTGAGTGCAGCACTTTCACAGCATCATCTTTCAGGATTTGAAATAGCTCAACTGGAATTCTGTCACCTCCACTAGCCTTGCTCATAGTGATGATTCCTAAGGCCCACTTGACTTCACATTCCAGGATGTCTGGCTCTAGGTGAGGGATCACACCATCGTGATTATCTGTGCCATGAAGATTTTTTATGTAGTTTTTCTGTATATTCTTGCCTCCTCTTCTTAATATCTTCTGCTTCTGTTAGGTCTATACCACTTTTGTCCTCTATTATGCCCATCCTTGCATGAAATGTTTCCTTTTCTTGAAGATATCCCTACTCTTTCCCAGTCTATTGATTCCCTCTATTTCTTTGTATTGATCACGGAGGAAGCGTTTCTTATTTCTCTTTGCTTTTCATTGGAACTCTGTTTTCAAATGGATATATCTTTCCTTTTCTCCTTTGCCTTTCTCTTCTCTTCTTTTCACATCTATTTGTAAGGCTTCCAAAAAGAGTCATTTTTGCTATTTACATTTCTGTTTTTTGGGGGGATGGTCTTGATCACTGCCTCATGTACAATGTCACAAACTCCTGTCCACAGCTCTTCAGGCACTCTGTCTATCAGATACAATCCCTTGAATCTATTTGTCACTCCCACTGTTAATCATAAGGTATTTGTTTCAGGTCATACCTGAATGGTCTAGTGATTTTCCCTACTTTCTTCAATTTAAGTCTGAATTTGGCAATCAGGAGTTCATGATCTGAGCCACAGTCAGATCCCAGTCTTGTTTTCTCTGACTGTATAGAGCTTCTCTGGAGAAGGAAATGGCAACCCACTCCAGTATTCTTGCCTGGAGAATCCCAGGGACAGGGGAGCCTGGTGGGCTGCCATCTATGGGGTCACACAGAGTCGGACACGAATGAAGCGACTTAGCAATAGAGCTTCTCCATCTTTGGCTGCAAAGAATATAATCAATTTGATTTTGGTGTTGACCATCTAGTGATGTCCATGTGTAGAGTCTTCTTTTGTGTTGTTGGAAGAAGGTGTTTGCTATCATCAGTACGTTCTCTTGGAAAAACTCTCTTAGCCTTTGACCTGCTTCATTCTGTACTCCAAGGCCAAATTTGCCTGTCACTCTAGGTGTTTCTTGTCTTCCTACTTTTGCATTCCAGTCCCCTATAATGAAAATGACATCTTTTTCGTGTGTTAGTTCTAGAAGGTCTTGTAGCTCTTCATAGAATTGTTAAACTTCAGCTTTTTCAGCATTACTGGTCGGGACATAAATTTGGATTACTGTGATATTGAATGGTTTGCCTTGGAAATGAACAGAAATAATTATGCCTTTTTTGAGATTGCATCCAAGTACTGCATTTCAGATTTTCTTGACCATGATGGCTACTCTATTTCTTCTAAGGGATTCTTGCCCACATTCGTATATATATAGCTGTCACCTGAGTCAGATTTACCTGTTGTAGTTCATTTTCGTTCACTGATTACTAAAATGTCAATGTTCACTCTTGCCATCACGTTTGACCACTTCCTATTTGCCTTGATTCATGAATCGAACTTTACAAGTTCCTATGCAATATTGCTTTTTACAGCATCAGACTTCACTTCCATCACCAGTCACATCCACAACTAGGTGGTGTTTTTGCTTTGGCTCAGTCTCTTCATTCTTTCTGGAGTTATTGTTCCACCCTTCTCCAGTAGCCTATTGGGTACCTGCCAACCTAGTGAGTTCATATTTCAGTGTCCTATCTTTTTGCCTTTTCATACTGTTCACAGGGTTCTCAAGGCAAGAATACTGAAGTGGTTTGCCTTTCTTTTCTCCAGTGGACCACATTTTGTCAGAACTCTCCACCATGACCCATCCATCTTGGGTGGCCCTACACAGCATGGCTCATAGTTTCATTCAGTTAAACAAGGCCACGGTCCACGTGATCAGATTGGTTAGTTTTCTGTTGTTGTGGTTTTCATTCTGCCTATCGGCTGATGGAGAAGCATAAGAGACATATGGAAGCTTCCTGATGAGAGAGAAGCTTCCTGATAAGAGAGACTAACTGAGGGGGAATTGGGTCTTGTTCTGAATTTGGGGGCCATGATTAGTAAATCTTTAATCTAATTTTCTGTTGATGGGTGGGGCTGTGTTTCCTCCCTGTTATCTGACCTGAGCCCAAACTATGGTGGAGGTAATGAAGATATTGTTGACCTCCTTCAAAAGACCCCTGGCATGCACTGCTGCACTTAGTGCCCCCAATCTTGCATCAGGTCACCACCAACCCATGCTTGCACTGGAGACTCCTGGACACTCATGGGCAAGTCTGAGTCAGTTTCTTGTGGGGTCTCTGCTCCTTTCTCCTGAGTCCTGGTGAAAACACAAGGTTTTGTTTGTGCTCTCCAAGAGTCTGTTTCCCCTGTCTTGTGTAAGTTCTGGCAGCTCTATGGTGGGGTTAATGGTGACCTCCTCCAAGAGGGCTTATTCCATATCCAGGTCTACTGCACCCGAGCCCCTGTTCCTGGAGCAGTCCACTGCTGACCCTTACCTCCGCAGAAGTCACTCAAACGCAATTCTGTCTCAGTCTCTGTAGGTCTTTGAGTCCTGGTGTACACAAGGCTTGTTTGAGCCCTCTGAATGTCTCTGGCATGTATGGGGTTTGATTCTAAACATGATTTTGCCCCTTATATCATCTTGCTGGTGCTTTTCCTTTGCCCTGGTCTCAAATAAAAATCTTAAAAGGAGAAGAAGCTTAAAAGAAAATTTGAGCATCATTTTTTTAATGAAGTTTGACCTTAGTAGTTGTCTTTTGAACTATCTAACCATTTTATCATTGTTGGAGAATATTATACTGAATCTCTGAAATGAGCATATTGTAGGAAAATCATACAAATTACTTGCTCACCTAAGTCAACTTCAAGATAATATTTACATAAACTGATAGTCATTATGGCTGATAGTAACTGTCAGAGAGCAAAAAATTGTTAACTATTCATCTATGTCTTCTAAATTTTCACTTTCTGATATTAAACTGTAAATGAAACAGTAATATTTATAGATATACAACTTTACAATTAACATTTTTTTTAAAGACACTATGCACTTTGCTAGATTCTGTGCATTATAAGTTGCTTCAGTCATGTCTGACTCTGTGCAACACTATGGACTGTAGCCTGCCATGCTACTTTGTCCATGAAATTCTCCAGGCAAGATACTGGAGTGGGTTGCCATGCCCTCTTCCAGGTTATCTTCCCGACCCCAGGATCAAACCTCCATCTCTTATGGTCTCTTGCATTGGCAGCCAGGTCCTTTATCACTAGCACCACCTGGGAGATTTCTGTAGATACTAAAAAATGACAAGATCCTCAAAGGATGTATAACTGTGTCTGACAGGTGGCATGATTTGCCAGTCAAGGGAACTAAGGGTATGACATTTCTTCAGATGTTTTGTTCGATGTCAGATATATAAAAATGGAATTAATTCAGATAAAAATGAAGAAATAAAGAAGAATCTAAGGGAGTCTAAATTGACATATGATGGAAGGCAGCATGGCATTTTAAAATAGCAAAGAGTGAGCTCACAAGGGAATTAAGTATATCTCTTCAGTATTTGAAAGCCTGTCATGAGCAAGGGGATTAATGTCTGTTTTAGATAAGTATTTCTAAAATAGATTTGTGTTTAAGTGAAGGCAGAGTTTTGTGCCAGAGAGATTCAACTATGTCTGCTACCTGAGATAATGAGTACCTAGTTCCTATAGATGTAAAAGCATTGATTCGACATACATTAAAGATGAATGGCTTGGAAGAAATTTAAGAGTCATGTAGTCACAAACAGTTGGACATGATTGAGTGACTGAACTGAACTGAACTGAACTGAGGGAATATCTATTCAGTGCTTTGAATTAATTTGAGTTTTCTACTCAATTTGAGCAACTTGTTGGCCCAAACATATAACATTGTCATAGCTTGGTTGTGTGTATATTTGTAATCCAGCCACTGCATTGACTGTACTGATCAGATCAACGAGTTACAATGGAACTGGAAGATTCAATCTTAACAGATACAGCATATAAGTTGAAGTTTCCAAAGGAAATAGGCTGAACAGAGTATGAATCCTGTTAAAATCCAAATATTTTTGACAGAAATATTTGATGTCCTTAACACTCAAAAGTAAATAAATATCAGGAATGTTAAACATAGTAAAAAAATGTATTAAAAAAAAAATTCAGCCATATCCAGGGTCTAGCTTCAGCTCTGACATTTGCCAGCTTTTATCTATACCACGTAGATGGATTCTGAAGAGGATTTAAGTATGAAAATAAACTTATGTGCAAAGGTTATATTCAATATATGAAACTATTATGGGCCCATAAATGTTAATTTTGCTTTCTTTAATTTAAAGTGAGATTACTTTAAGTCCTAGAATTGAAAAAATAAACTTATTAATAAGCTCCAACATGTAAGAATACAAATATGATTCATAAAATAATACCCACTAAACTTTTATTTATTTACCCTAGACTCCAAACCCACCTCACTTTCATCCATCCTATGGAGACAAGGCTAAACTTGTGGAAATAAAATTTGTTTATAACTTTTTACTACCTAGTGTATAAAGTGATTCAGTTATACATATACATATATCCTTGGTGGCTCAAACGGTAAAGAGTCTGCTTCAGGGACTCACGTTCAATCCCTGGGTTGGGAAGATCTCCTGGAAAAGGAAATGGTAAACCACTCCAGTATTCTTGCCTGGAAAATCCCATGAATGAAAGAGCCTGGAGGGCTACAGTCCATGAGGTAACAAAGAATTGGATACAACTGAGTGACTAACACACACACACACACACACACACACACACACACACATCTATTCTTTTTGAAATTATTTTTCCATTTAGGTTTTTATATAATATTAAGCCAAGTTCTCTGTGCTATACCACTATACTGTAGGTCTTTGTTGATTATCCATTTTAAATATAGCAATGTGTACCTGCCAAGCCCAAATTTCCTAACTATGTTTCCCTCTATCTTTCCTGCTGGTAACCATAAGTTTGTTCACTAAGTCTGTAAGTCTGTTTATGTTTTGTAAAAAAGTTTATTTGTATCATTTATTTTAAGGTTGCATATACAAGTGATATCATATGATATTTCTGATGATATTTAATTTATACTATATAAATTATATATATACTACATAAATTGTATGTTTATATAATATTATATATATATATATATATAAGTTATATAGTATATTTCTTGTGACTTACTTCACTCTGTAAGACTGTCTCTAGGTCCATCTATGTCATTGCCAAGGCATTATTTCATTCTTTTTAATGGCTAAGCTGTATATATGTACAACAATTTCTTTACCCATTGCTCTGTTGATGGACATGCTTACTATCACCAAAACAACAAACAAGTTAAAAAAGGGGCAGAAAAACTAATAATAATTTCTTCAAGGTATACATAGAGATGGCTAAGAGGCCTGTGAAAAAATGTTCAACATTGCTAATTATTAGAGAAATGCAAAACAAAGCTACAATGAGATAGCACCTCAGTTCAATTCAATCACTCAGTCGTGTACAACTCTTTCCGATCCCATGGACTGCAGAACACCAGGCTTCCCTGTCCATCACCAAATTCAGGAGTCTACTCAAACTCATGTCCATTGTGTCGGTGATGCTATCCAGCCATCTCATCTCTGTCATCCTCTTCTCCTCCCACTCTCACACTTTCCCAGCATCAGGGTCTTTTCAATTGAGTCAGCTCTTCTCATCATGTGGCCAAAGTATTGGAGTCTCAGCTTCAACATCAGTCCTCCCAGTGAACGCTCAGGACAGATCCCGTTTAGGATGGACTGGTTGGATCTCCATGCAGTCCAAGGGACTCTCAAGAATCTTCTCCAACACCACAGTTCAAAAGCATCAATTCTTCGGTGCTCAGCTTTCTTTATAGTGCAACTGTCACATCCATACATGACCACTGAAAAAACCATACCCTTGACTATATGGATTTCTATTGGCAAAATAATGCCTCTGATTTTAATATGCTGTCTAGGTTGGTCAGAGCTTTCCTTCCAAGGAGTAAGTGTCTCATGGTTGTAGTCACCATCTACAGTGATTTTGGAGTCCCCCAAAATAAAGTCTCTCACTGTTTCCACTCTTTCCCCATCTATTTGTCATGAAGTGATGGGACCAGATGCCATGATCTTAGTTTTCTAAATGTTGAGCTTTAAGCCAACTTCTTCACTCTCCTCTTTCACTTTCATCAAGAGGCTCTTTAGTTCTTCTTCATTTTCTGCCATAAGTGTGGTGTCATCTCCATATCTGAGATTATTGATATTTCTTCAAGCAATCTTGATTCCAGCTAGGGCTTCATCCAGCCTAGTGTTTCTCATGATGTATTTCCAGGAGCCAGCATGAGGAACTCTGCCCATGGCAAAGGTCATGAGGAAGGAGGCTTGGCATACGCAAAGGCTGGATCAAGCCTCAGGAGATCCCCTGTTCCCGAGCATCTACCCCCAAAACCAGAGTCTGCCTACTTTACTGCTTTATGCTCTCCATCCCCGCTTTGAATTCCCTGGATCCACTGGGGCTGGACCCCGGTAATGTATTCTTCATATAAGTTAAATAAGCATGGTAACAATATACAGCCTTGGCATACTCCTTTTCCTCTTTGGAACCAGTCTGTTGTTCCATGTCCAGTTCTAAATGTTGCTTCCTGACCTGCATACAGATATTTCAAGAGACAGGACAGATATTCTGGTATTCCCACCTCTTTCAGATTTTTCCATAGTTTATTGTGATCCACTCAGTCAAAGGCATTTAGTACAGTTCAGTTGCTCAGTTGTGTCCGACTCTTTAAAACCCCATGAACCACAGCATGCCAGGTCTCCCTGTCCATCACCAACTCACAGAATTCACCCAGACTCATGTCCATTGATTCGGTGATGCCATCCAACCATCTCATCCTGCCCTCAACCTTTCCCAGCATCAGGGTCTTTTCAAATGAGTCAGCTTTTCACATCAGGCAGCCAAAGTATTGGAGTCTCAGCTGCAACATCAGTCCTTCCAATGAACACCCAGGACTGATCTCCTTTAGGATGGACTGGTTGGATCTCCTTGCAGCCCAAGGGACTCTCAAGAGTCTTCTCCAACACCACAGTTCAAAAGCATCAACTCTTTGGTGATCAGCTTTCTTAATAGTCTAACTCTCAGATCCATACATGACTACTACAAAAACCATAGCCTTGACTAGACAGATCTTTGTTGGCAAACTAATGTCTCTGCTTTGTGATATGCTGCCTATGTTGGTCATAAGTTTTCTTCCAAGGAGCAAGCTTCTTTTAATTTTATGGCTGCTGTCACCTTTTGGAGTGGTTTTGGAGCCCCCCAAAATGGTCTTCCACTGTTTCCACTGTTTCTCCATCTATTTGCCATGAAATGATGAGACTGGATGCCATAAGCTTTAAGCTAACTTTTTCACACTCTTCTTTCACTTTCATCAAGATGCTCTTTAGTTCTTCTTCACTTTCTGCCATTGGGTGGTGTCATCTGCAGGTTATTGATATTTCTGAGCTTATTGATATTTCTCCCAGCAATCTTGATTCCAGCTTGTGCTTCATCCTGTCTTCCAGTCCACCCTTTCTCATGATGTACTCTGCATAGAAGTTAAATAAGCAGGGTGACAATATACAGCCTTGATGTACTCCTTTTCCTATTTGGAACCAGTTTGTCATTCCATGTCCGGTTCTAACTGTTGCTTCCTGACCTGCATATAGGTTTCTCAAGAGGCAGGTCAGGTGGTCTGATATTCCCATTTCTTTCAGAATTTTCCACAGTTTATTGTAATCTACACAGTCAAAGGCTTTGGCATAGTCAATAAAGTAGAAATAGATATTTTTTTGGAACTCTTGCTTTTTTGATGACCCAGTGGATTTTGGCAATTTGATGTCTGGTTCTTAAGAACTTCTCGATGGAAGCCCAAATCCACTGTCCTCAGGATAACTTTTGCATCCAGAAATGGAAATTTTATACCACTAAATGCAGGTTTGCTGCCCAATATCTACAAATCCATCACTCCAGAATAGAATTTTGCTTTGTTTTGTATTTTTAAAAAGTAGGCAGTGCCACAGTCCCACTTCCCATTTCTCACACACACACACATACACATACATGCATGACCCTGCACAGTCAGTAGTCCTAAGTTCCAAAGTCCTAAGACAAAGTTAATGTCAAACATTTACCTCTGGTAGCACAAAGAATTTTTAGCCTTTGTGATTGTTTTGTCTTCTGAATGCTTCAAAGATAGCAGATAAAAATTTTATATATGGCTTAAAATCCCTTCTAAAAGTCTACAGTGAAAAGTATTCTCAGTAACACTTGCACTATTTTAAATTCTAGAACAAATCCTAGTGATAGTCTTTTAACATATTAGATAAAAAAATGTTGAATAAATGTGTGGGATATTTGTAATTTGATAGAGTGAATACCCCATTTCTATTTAGACATGAAAATCGTTGAAACTGTGTAGAAGATAAGAAGATAAAAGAACAACAGGCCCGGCAAGGACCATAAAATAAAATTATAATTATAGATAAACTGATTGCTATAAGGCATGAGACTCTTGGAATAAGTCCAGAGGGAACAGTTCACAGTCTTGAAAACAAGATATGATCCTAGGGTCAGAAAACTGACCCCAGACTGTTTTTCAACTGGTGTCTCATAGTCACATGTTTTACGTATTTGGTGGAAAATCTATAGATAAGAATATTAGTCTGAGTTACTGATTTTTTGTGGATTACTGTTTCTTAGTTACTCAGTGGTTAATGATCACTTTGTTCTTTGGCCCTGAATGCCACATGAATTATAGCTTAACTCCCTGCATATTTTTCCCTTCATGGCTGAAAGTATAATAAAGCTGACTTGGGTTCAGTTTCAGCACCTTCACCTTGAAGTGGTGTGGGTCCCCTGATCCTCGCTTTTCACTGAATTCTTCTGTCTTGTTTCTCATTCTCTTACAGTATCATGCTTTCAGAAATCCTGCTTGTTGAGCCGATCTCGACAAAACTGATAGGAATTTGAACCATTACTCCAAAGCAGCAGATAATATACACTCAACATTTTTGCAACCATGTGATCCTGTGTTGTTTGTCATCCCAAATATTCATAGGCTTTTGAACCTTCAGTAAGTGGGAACATGATAGAAAGGTATATATATATATATTTTTTTCTACCAGTTTCAATTACAGAGTTTAAAAGACTGATGATGACAGTGTTCATATTACTGTATAAACTGTGACTATAATAGGCCCCTGATCAGAGTTCCATTGAATTAGCTGTCTGTAGCTCTTCAACTCTGGACTCATGGATGCTACGGTGCTACATGTTAGTCATATCCTGGTGCATTGGGGATGGTATTCCTCATTGGAAAGGACAAGAGAAAATTAGGGAACAAAATCAATGCTACTGCTATATATATCTTGGTCTTGTCAGAATAGGATATAATCAGTGAGCCAGCACTTTGCTGATTTTTCACTGCCATCTTCATTCAATTGTAGCAGCACTGTCCGTTCCTAAAAAGAAATCTGAAGATCAATATAACTACTAATAATTTTGACTCACCCAGAGCTAATCTGCACTGTGAGTTGGATCTGCTTTATTATAGTCACTGAAAGATTAGAAAACTTGGAATTGACTCTGCACTATGCCAGAGCAACTAGAAAATGTAAGGACAAAAATCTAGAAAAATATCTTGCCATGATCCATAGCAAAGAGCCTGGATGTTCACAACAAATAAGTTGTTGTTTTAATCATACAGTATGTTATTTTAGGTAAAAACATTTGTATTAAAAAATAATGGTCTTCACTAACTGTATAGCACAGGTAACTTTGCTCAGTTGTATGACAGCCTAAATGGAAGGGGAATTTGAAAGGGAGTTCAGTTCACTTCAGTTCAGTCGCTCAGTCGTGTCCGACTGTTTGCAACCACATGAACTGCAGCATACCAGACCTCCCTGTCCATCACCATCTCCCGGAATTCACTCAGATTCACGATCATCGAGTCAGTGATGCCATCCACCCATCTCATCCTCTGTTGTCCCCTTCTCCTCCTGCCCCCAATCCTTCCCAGCATCAGAATCTTTTCCAATGAGTCAGCCCTTCGCATGAGGTGGCCAAAGTACTGGAGTTTCATCTTTAGCATCATTCCTTCCAAAGAAATCTCAGGGCTGATCTCACTGGGTTGGATCTCCTTGCAGTCCAAGGGACTCTCAAGAGTCTTCTCCAACACCACACTTCAAAAGCATCAATTCTTCGGTGCTCAGCTTCTTCACTGTCCAACTCTCACATCCATACATGACCAAAGGAAAAACCAAAGCCTTGACTAGATGGATTTTAGTTGGCAAAGTAATGTCTCTGCTTCTGAATATACTGTCTAGGTTGCTCATAACTTTTCTTCCAAGCAGTAAGCATTTTTTAATTTCATGGCTGCAGCCACCATCTGCAGTGATTTTGGAACCCGGAAAAATAAAGTCTGACACTGTTTCCACTGTTTCTCCATCTATTTCCCATGAAGTGATGGGACCAGATGNCCCAACCAGTCCATTCTGAAGGAGATCGGTGCTGGGATTTCTTTAGAAGGAATGATGCTAAAGCTGAAGCTCCAGTACTTTGGCCACCTCATGTGAAGAGTTGACTCATTGGAAAAGACTCTGATGTTGGGAGGGATTGGGGCAGGAGGAGAAGGGGACAACAGAGGATAAGACGGCTGGATGGCATCATGGACTCGATGGGCATGAGTGTGAGTGAACTCCAGATGTTAGTAATGGACAGGGAGGCCTGGCGTGCTGTGATTCATGGGGTGGCAGAGTCAGACACGACTGAGCTACTGAGCTGAACTGAACTGTGCGGTAGTTTGAGCATTCTTTGGCATTACCTTTCTTTGTAATTGGAATGAAAACTGACCTTTTCTGGTCCTGTGGCCACTGCTGAGTTTTCCAAATTTGCATATTGAGTGCAGCACTTTCACGTAGCAACATGTATATGTTGGCTGAGTCACTTTGTTGTATACTGAGACTATCACAATATCAACTATGCTCCAATATAAAATAAAAATTTATATTACAGTTCTTTAGAAAAAAAGCTCTTCAACAATAATAATGGGTAAATGGAATATTTGGGAGAAAACATTCATTTATTGTGTTGGTGGTAATGATTTCATGAATGTATCCTTATACCCAAAGTCTTTGAGTTGTGTATATTAAATACATACAGCTTTTCACAAGTCAATCATCAATAAAAGGTTTTTAAAAATCTATGCCTTAGCAGAAATTTCAAAGATCCTCATTTCCTCCCTTATTTTTACCCAACTAGATGTCTTACAGCATGTATAAACTATTTTCTATCTAACCAGGTGTCCTAAGTTTTCCAAGAGTATATTATTTATATGAAAGTGGCTAAAACACTTAAGTAGAGCTGCATATTCAATAAAGTTAACTTTATCAAAAGCATTATTTATGAAAGAATGGCCTATTTACATGACATAAATTAACTTATATGGAATTTATTTCTGTTCAAGCACAAAAACTCCAGCAGTTTCCTGTATGGTGTCTAATTATAGTTTTTATTTAAACTTTAGAATTCTGTAGTGTCTTTCACTGTAGAGTTATGCATGCTAATGATGATAAATAAAAATTGTTGCTTTAAAAAAGAATGGTCTTAAAGAGATATAACTCAGTTAATTGTTATGGAATGTCATCAGTATGGCACTAAATATATATTTTTTTGTTTCATAATTTAAAGCGAATATTTGCCATTTCTCATGAAGATAGTTTAATTTCATCCAATGTCTCCATTACTGATCCTTCCCATTAGGGCACCGACGAGGGTCCTCCTATCCTGAGTCGTTCAGAACTTTAGTAGACCTAGCTCAGTTCAGAAGAAATGGAAAGTTTTATCCTTTTAATATTTTAGTTTTATTGAACTATATGTGACTTAAAATGTTGTGTTAATTTCAAGTGTACAGCAAAGTGATTCAGTTATGCATATACATATATTCATTCTTTTTTAAGATTTTCTCTTACAGATTATCACAGAATAAATGGGAAGATATGTCTACCATATAAACTATGTGCTTTCCCCAGCTGCCAGGCAAATTTATAGGGATCTTATAATTGGGAAAGGGGCAGAGTTCTCCTAGATAGGGTACAGCTGTGGTGCGCATGCACTCACACTCCAGATGGCAGCACAGGTGCATCATCTCGGGGCACAACCTTCTGCATCCTGCAGCCATTTGGCACTGAGTGCTGTGGGCAGCCTCTGCATGCGGCTCCAGAGCTGAGGTGTAGGCAGCTGTTTCACTCTGTGAACTGTTTCTGAAGTCCTTCCTGGGTGAGAGGCTTGTGGAAGTAGCACCCTATGAACAAGTGCAACTGGACTAATGGCAAAGGAGAAAAGGTTCTATCTATAGTACGAAAACCTTTGGCATATTTTGGGAGGGAGACAAAATTTACTTTCAAAACTTCACCTGCAGTATTTGAAAAGTTAGAATTGTTTTCTTCTTTTAAAATTATTCCTGGTGTTTCCTAGTCTTTACCAGCCTATTAAATCCCATTTTCATGAATACTACAAAACATATTTAGCTAGGGACCCATCTACTTTTAATAAAAAGTTTAACATTTATCAGGCTCTCTCCCATCCAAGTACTAACCAGGCCCGACCCTGCTTAGCTTCCAAGATCAGACGAGATCGGACCCGTTCAGGGTGGTATGGCCGTAGACTTATCAGGTTCTCATATGTAAACATTTTTGAGAATCTTTGGAGAATTATTTTCTTTACATATCCATGCTAGTTACTATGTGTTATAGTTGCTACATGTCTATTGCCAGATTCCTCTTATTAGCTTTATATATTATCACATCTCATAATAGTAATAACCTGGAGAAATGCCTTTCCTAGGCTTGCTACTACTTTCACATAGCAGTTTCATTTCAACTACAGTCTTACCTTTATTATTGGAGGTAATTGTTGAGATTAGATTATCACTTGAAATAGGATGTTATTAAGTTTCTGAGATAACATAAGGGAAGTACAATGTCTACCTGTGGCCAGTCCTGCAGCTAGGAAGCCCTGACTCATCATCGCAGAACCCTGACAGGTGAGGTACTGCCTAATCAGAGAGGCTCCGTGGAGCCGAGCCTGTCTCCCAAAATATGTGGTACCAATAAGCCTATCCCTATCAATGGATTCAGTCTTCTCTGCATGAGGCCTACAGACAACAAATGTTTTCCCTCAACTTTGAATCAGATACCTTTCTCCTTAGTCCTGGTTTTCCTGTCCCAATACTGAACTCCCATTGAGATAACTGATGCTATTTGTGGCCGCTTTTTCAAAGGGATCCTTTCTCTATCTCCATAGGAAAGGACATCAGCAGACAAAAGGTAAACTATGCTGTGAGCAGAAAGCACACACATGAAATTCATTTATGTTCTTGAAAAGAGTTTAAGACAAAACAGTGGAGACTGGTTGTCTAGGTACTCATAACTTTTAATCTAAATTTATTCTCCCTCTAAATTAGTGCACAAATCATTTAAAAATACTAATCCTTAACATTTTCCTGACATATCAGTTCATTATAATTGATTTTTCAGAAGTTCCCTAATTAGCAGACACACTGCTATAGACTGAAGAAAATAATATATTCAACACAATAATAAATTTTGAAATTATTTTTCTTGCCTGGAACACCTTTAATCCATCAGTATTGTTTTCTATGAGATAGAATTCACTGTGAATATTAAATACATCACATGCATTAATTTATGATAGTAAAGGTATTTGCTTAACCAAATTAAGCATCATGGATTCATTGAGGAGAAATTAATAAGGATTATCCAGGATATATGAGAGGAACTCATTGACTATGTAATTAATTTAAATACATATAAACAGGTTGTTATGTGAGCTATTTAGGCATATAATTATAAATCATTGGATTGCAGATGAATTAATTTAGGTAACTATAAATGGTAATGATGTCGTCTAATGTTTACATTTGCTTAAAAATTATTCAAAATGTTAATTTTAACTATTCTCTTTGTTTTCACATTGCATCATAGCAATAGTGTTTCATTTGTCTTCATTTAAATATTACCTTTTTATTTAATTTGTAAAATAGTCACAAGCCTGTCGAAAAGTTAGAATTACAATATAAAGAATAATTTTTCTTCAGCTATTTAGGAGTAAATTATTGATCTGATGCCTCATCATCTCTATATACTGTAGTGTACTTTTCTAATAAACATGTAAATTGTCCTGTACAGAAAAAGAGGGAAACAGGAAGACTAGATAATTCAATAATTAAAAATTAGCACTGATAATTACTGATATCTAATTTCTCAGATCAATCAAATTTTACAATCTCCCAATAATATCCTATAAGGCAAGATGATCCATTTCAGAACCATTTACAGCATTTATTTGTTTCTGCTTTACTAGAGTTTGATAAATCTGAGTTGTATTTATCAATTAAACTCCAAGGGCTTCCCTGGTGGCTCAGCAGTGAAGACCTAGCCTGCCAATGCAGGAGATGCGGTTCAGTCCCTGGGTCTGGAAAATTCCCTGGAGGAGGAATGGCAACACACTCCAGTGTTCTTGCCTGGGAAATTTCATGAACAGAGGAG